>JAAAKQ030051144.1:3126-16260 GCA_010016005.3 Zanna intricata | reverse complement strand
GCCAAGGCATCGGAAGCGACCCGTGTACTGGTGGACATCGGAGATTGCGGGACTGCACCGAGAGTGTCTTCGACTAAGACGAGCGGTGCAACGGGCAAGGCACCGCGCGGATGCGAACGCTAGGTCAGCCGAACATAAGGCGGCAAAGAAGCGGCTTCGTCAAGCCATCAACATCAGCTAGTCACGCTGTTGGTGAGACCTGATAGAGACCGTGGATGCAGACCCTTGGGGGCTGGGTTACAAGAGAGTAACTCGGCGATTGGGGATCCCGCGGTCACCAGTGCCACTAGATGAGGCTAAAGAGGAGAATATCGATAGGACGTTGTTCCCGGCTCACTCGGTTCGTGCTGAGCGGGACTTCGGTGACTTGGGCGACTTTCCCTTCTTCTCGATGGAGGAATTGGAGGTAGCATGGTGGGGCACTGCAGACCCTGTCTGCTTCTAGACATGTACAACGCTTGTATAGAGACTGGGGCTTTCAGCACTAGATGGAAGACCGCGGGCCTTGCGTTGATTCTACAGTACGGTTTTCGGCGGGGTCAGTCGACCCTAGTCGCAATCTAAGAGGTTGTTGAAGCAGTGCGGCGAGCGGAGAACCACAATCATTTTTCGCGCCGTGTGGTCCTTCTCGTTACGTTGGACGTGAAAAACGCGTTCAACCCTGCATGGTAGAACGATATGATTCAGGCCTTGGAACATTCGTTCAGCCTCGATACATCCTCAGAATGGTGGACGCATACCTAAGGAACCGCGGCCTCATATACGAGACCACGGCAGACTGGCGTAGAACTGCGATCACGTCAGGGACGGCGAGGGGTCGATTCTCGGCCCCGATCTTTGGAACGCCGTTTATGACGGCTTGCTGAGACTGGAGATGCCTGAAGAATCGGTCTTAATTAGGTACACGGATGATGTGGCGCTACTTATCGCAGACCGCGACGTGGAGCTCGCCCAATTGAGGCTCACGCGAGCCATGCACAAAATCAGTGCCTGGCTCGCGACCATGAGTTGTCTCTTGCCCTCAGCAAAACGGAGATCGTGGTTCTGATGAAGAAGCGTATTGACATCCTCCTCTCCCTGCGGGTCGGGGACGAGGTTGTCGAGACCAAGCCGGCCGCAAAGTACTTCGGTATGATGATTGACCGGAAACTCAGCTTTGCTGATCAGCTTCGGAGTGTCGCCGACAAAGCTGGAAGAGCCGTAACTGCTCTCAGCCGGCTCATGGCGAACGTCGGCTAACCGAAGGCCAGCAGACGGTGATTGCTGGTGTCCACGGTGCATTCCGTCCTGTTATATGGGGCGGAAGTGTGAGCCCAGGCATTACGGTTCGAAAAAAACAGGAAGCAACTAACCTAGGTGCAACGCACCGCAGCTTTACGAGTCGCTTCCGCGTTTCGGACGGTTTCCGAGCCTGTAGTACTGGTGGTCGCCAGAGTCATACAAATTGCTTTTTTGGCAAGGGAGCGCCAGGCGGCCTACAGGAGGCGACGGGAAGGTGAAGACCGGGAGACCATCGCCAACGAGGAACGGAATCATGCGTTTCTCGCATCTGAAGAGACCTGGGACCACGAGACTAGAGTACCGCAAGGCTTGTCCCTCACGTACGTCTGTGGACGGAGCGCCGGCATGGAGAGGTGGAGTACTATGTCACCCAGTTTTTAACGGACCATGGGTACTTCCGCTCTTATCTCCATGTCATAGGGAAAATGCCATCCCCCGACTGCCTGTACTGCTCCGGTGCACGGGACGACGCCGAGCACACTTCTATCAAATGTGCTCGGTGGGCGGCAGATCGAGGGACACTAGAAGCGGATCTCGGAGCAGTGAGCCCCCAAAACGTGGTTGAGATGATGCTCCGTAACCTGAGCAGCTGGAAGAGAGTGGCTCGATTTGTCAAATCGAGCATTCTCTGGACGAAGAAGGATGACTTAGATAGTCGTGAGAATTAGGTAGCGGCCTTCTCAGGCTAGTATAGGAGGACTCGATCTGAAGTAATGTGATAAATGGTTCCGGGTCGAGTCCTGGTAGAAGAGGGGTGGTTTTAGTCGGTAGTCTGCTGATTGTGATTGGAAATACCATCAGTGGGAGCCCGACACTCCGTGCGAAAATGAATCTCCACTTCCCCCCAAAAAAAATTTATTATTATTATTGAATTATTACTTATTGTAAAAAAAATTTTACAATCAAGGGTTCGTAATTATTAATTAATCAATTTATTTAAATTTTAAAAAAGTTAAAAAAAAAAGACATGAAGTTTAATTTGAATCGATGTGTCTTTCCTTGTAAGATCCAAATATTTCATTAATTAAAATTTTTTTAGTTATAATTCTAGATCCAATAAAAATAAGTACCATTTATGATAAAACGTTGAAAAGGTGTCGATGTGGGCTTATTATTGCGGTTATGAAAAAGTCCGAAATCCAAATTTTTGAGAATTTTGGACACTTTTGGTTCAACCGATTGCAATTAAAAGGAGAGGTGCAAAACTAGATTCTTCAAAAGTCCTAAATCCAAAATTCTTACATTCTACGGCTAATCATTTTTGAATTATGCGAGATACGAACATACATATGTACGAACGTCACGCCGAAACTAGTCACAATGGATTCAGGGATGTTCAAAATGAATATTTCTATTGAAATCTAAAAAAAAAATTTTTTTCACGATCACAATACTTTCTTTATTTCGAAAAAGGAAGTAAAAAAAATTCAAAAATGTACGATTCTCATCATGAAAAAAAAGCCAAGTCATATTTAGTTAAGACTATGAGAATTCCATAGATAAAACAGGAATTAATAAATAGTACCAGTGTATTTTAAAAACCAAAGCAAAAATAAAATATGAATTTTGAATAATGAAAAATATAAAATAATCAATTAAACTAGCGGTTCAAAAAAATAAGAAAAATTTTTAAAAAATAAGCAGATTGTAGTTTTTTAAGGTGTAGCCAAATCATAAAGAGATAAATCTCATATTATGTTAATTTTATTCTGGATATGCTCAAAATTTTTGCCACCCATCAAGTGGTGAACAGCTTAAAATATGTAATAAACTTTTGTACTGACAAGTTTGGAAAGAAAATTTGTGTTTAACTATTGGCAACCGCTTACTGTTTTAAACAATAATTTGAATTTGCATGTCTAATTTGCAGTCATAAATTATGATTATAACAAAACTTAAAGACCGTTATAAATAATATTGCAAAGCATTAACATCACAATCGCTCGTATAAGACTAGCGCCTAACAAAAATATTAATATATTTTCATTGTAAAATCAATAAAAAGAATAATCTTTGAAATTATTTTATAAAGCTTTACAAGCCAATTTTTTCACTTTGGTAGAAAAAATATTCTATAATTTTTTTTAACAGAACTAATATTGTCCTAGTTTATATGAAATAACTATTAGCAAATATTTTAATTAATTAATTTTTACTGAGCAGACAACACGTTAATGTACTTCAAAATCAGATTATTAAATTAGGTTAATCAAATGATGTTAACTTCTAATTATACGAATAATGAGCGGCTATTTTTAAATAAATCTGCATGGTAAATCGATTATTTCTTACATTTACCTGTGATGCCACGGTTGTTTTACAGGAGGACAGATAATAATGGGTTTTGTTGCGTCTCTAAACGTTAGATGTACTTTTTATTTCCTACGGTAGTTTCTTCTTTTATCGTTTGGATTCTAATCTCATTGAATAAGTACATTCATAAATTACCGCTGAGCGCCTGTGAAAATTCTTTTAACACTTTGACTGGAAAATTTCAAAGATTTATGATTAGACGAAAATGTCGTTCACCAAAATTTGTAAACTTTACGTCAAGACTAGCAAAGATGTTTTCATCTCTTTATGATTCTTTCATATTATATGGGCCCAATTATTTTACTATCTGTAATGGAAATATTTTCCCCATTTAAATCAGATATGTTTAATTAATGTACAATACAGCCTTATCTTCACTGATGTAAAGTTTTTATTGGAACAATTTAGATGAATTTGGCTTCTTTTCTAGTTTGTGACATATCATTCCCAAATATAGACATATTACTCTCAAAAGTCACAAATTCTCACGAGTCAAGTACTCAGAAGTTGGCGGTACAAAATGTATATAAAAAAAATCTGATGTGGACACCACAAGACTTCCTTCGAAAAATAACACGATTCTAAATTATGATTTTCAATTAATATTAATCAGATGTTTCACCACACTTATTACATATACACATATATAATAATCCCTATTAAATTACATATACACAATTTTAAAAATACATAGAATTATATATCACTAATAACTTCTGATTTTTTTTAAAATTAATTTTAAATTAAAAAAAAAAAATCCTAGCAACTTATAGCACCTAAATAGATACAATAGAGTTGTAGGAGAGCAACTGTAGCTGTAATAAATATATACAGCTGCAGTGTACTTACAGTTCATGCCCGAGATAGTTTCTTATTTCTCCTCATGTAAATTAACATTAGTTTAACTTGTCTTTAATATAAGAGTAAATTTTGATGTTTTTTACATTAAAAAAATTTTCTAGTTTCATAATAATTTTTACGATTTTTAAAAACTTTTTCTAACTGTGTGACATGGTTGAATGGTTTTACAGAAATATCAGCGATACTAAATGTTAAAATCCCATTTTAATAAGACTTTTAAACTTTTTAAAATACTGCTTTATAAGTACGTAAAGATCTACAATGATTAAATACGTATAATTTAATTAATAAATATAATTTAAGACTTAATTAATGAGCATAATTTTGGGACTTTAGAAGTCCCTAACTTAAGTCCAATCTTAAAACATTTTTTTTTTTTTTTTGTAACCTCCGGAACACCACAGTTAAGTATTATATCAGAGGATGAAGATGAATTTTGTGTAGCGTGTGTGAAAATGCCATGCTTGACCGGGATTCGAACCCGGGACCTCCGGATGAAAGGTCGAGACGCTACCACTCGCGTCACGGAGGCGCGAGTGGTAGCGCCTCGACTTAGCTTGAACGTAGATCACGCTATTTACATAAGCTTGATTTTACAATTAAACTAGTAAAATAAATTAAGCTTACTTTCTTTACAGGACATAAATACAAACATAAAAGGTTCAATTGAAAAGAACTTTGGCAGTACTGGAGAAGATATTAAAACTGAGGGATTTCAACTGAAGCGGAATATGATTAAGAAGGAAATATAATGGAAAGCATTAAGAAAATATTTTCTCTAAAGAAAAGGATTTAATGGAATTTATTAAAGATATAGGAGGGAACCATGAAAGCTAATTTAGAATCGTTGATAGGAAATAACAACCCATATCGATAACTAATCGTAATTAGATAATAAAACCAAATTTTATCGTTTTAATCGAATACTGAGTTAACCGAAAATTTTATACTGGAAAGAATGAAATGATAGGTCACATCAGTGAAATACTTTTTAAAACTGGTTTATTATTATTGGATAAAGAAAAAACTCTAGTACTTAAAGTAAATTGACAAAATAATTATTTTTTCTATTTTTTACGTCATTATTTTTTTTATAAGAAGGTTTCTAATAAAGACTGCCTTCAAATTAATGTTTATGCAATTAGCATTACCTAAATCGCTACTCAGAGTAGCTTAATTCGTCAAATTTAAAGCAGAGAGTACAACGTAACGCAAATGTTTTAATGTCAACAAAATTATTTTTAATGATTGATTCATTAACAAATTTCATATATATCCACACCATACCGAACTATCTGAACAATAAGTTTTTGTTTTTTTTTTTTGTGTGTTGGCTTAAATTTACACATTAGACTGTAAAAGTAAAATTTTGTCAAAAACTGACCAACTGACCAAAAATCTTCGAAGAAATTTAGATTTATATTACAAATTAGTTTCATCCACGATTCAGGTTTGAGTCTTCGTGAGGCTTGGCATTTTTCACACGCTGCATCCTATATAATAATAATTTGCGGTCAGTCACTTACTGCTATGTAATACTAGTATTAGTACCGTACGTAGATATTAGTATTAGTACTTATTAGTATTAGTGGATACGTATTTGCAGTCTATATAGGTAAATAAATAATAAATATTACAATAATTTTAAAAATCTGCAACACAGTTGAAAAGTACTTTAAAAATTATAAACATATTCTGCTGTAAACATGGTTTTATTTTTATTTTTTTTTTTTTTATAAAGATGCTAACTTGTTTATAACTCAAGATATAAAGTTAATAAAAAGAAGTAATATATGTATTTATACACATTAGATATAAACTTTATAAGCGTTAACTTCAGAAAAGTAATAAATGAGACGGAAGATTACGTTTCAAATTTTGAAATATATAGTCAGAAAAATAGTAATATATGATTTATTTTTATCAAATTATTATATTTTTTAAGCAATAACCTAAATTCAACTTACTACGGGTATAAACCAAACGTAATCTATTCTGCTTTAGAACTCTCCCTCTCCCTCTGTCTGTCTCTCTCTATCTATATATAAAATTTAGTTCAAACAGTTACTTAAATTTATCATTAGATTGCTACAACTTTTATCTATAAAGTATCATGGTTTAATAATCGTAGTTAAGATGAGAGACGCAGTTAATAGCTTTCATTAAGGTTTAAGTTGTGTTTAGATACAAATATGTAAACAATTAGCTTTTAGCAATTTAATAGAGTGAGAAGATAGAAAGAAGCTGATAAAGTAAAAATTATTCTACTACAGACACTCGTTCAGTAATTTATTTTCTGGCTTTTCACCTCAACACACGTTTCTTTTAATTCTTATTCAAAAAAACCTTATTTAGATTAAATGGCTAAGATTACGAACAGAAAGGAATTTTATAAAATTATAGAACAATCTAAACAAACTTGGGCTGTCGGAAATACCTGAGCCGTCGGAAAGGATCCTAGACCCACTGATTATAACTCTGTCCTAACGTCACCATAGTTCGATGAAGTATAAGAAAGGAAGTAGCATAATATTGTACAACATCCCACTTCAGTGAGTAACAACTGTAGGAAAAAGAGTTTGAGAACTATCTTTTGATTTTAAACAGTATCTATATTGTTTAGTTTAAAAAATTAAACAGCAAAGAGTCCCAAATTGTCCTTTACCTACCTCCTCATTACTTAGACTTCCTGAGGGGGGGGAAATTGTCTTATCTTTCAGAAGTTATGTAATGAAAAAAATTAGAGTGCAAGATGCTGCTAAACGAGTAATGCTGCAATAACATAAGAAAAGAAATAATAATCGCTGAAAAAGTAATTCCTAATTTCATGACCATTTTCAAATATTTATTTTTATGAAATAAAAAACCAGAAATTAATCCCCAATCACTGTGATTGTAAACTTAATTTTATCCTTTTGAATATATTTCAAAATTCAGTTAAAATAAAAAATTACTATTTGCTTAAAAATAAACTCGAATAGATAGAAATATATTAAAATAGATATACTAATATAGTACCTAACAGTCTAAACTACACATTATAAATTTATAGCGCTTCAGTTTTCAATTTTTTTTTTTTGAAACGCAAAAGCTAGAAAAATAAGTTAAGTAGTTGAAGTAAAATTTATTTCAATTATCATCATGAGTCATAAGCTGCCGGTAGAATGGTATCACCAAGGTTCAGTGGTTTTTTTTAATACTCATTAACATTTAGTTGTTTAAAGGTAACAACCATAACGAAGGGTCTTGTTAATACCTGAAAAATAAAACATTTGTCCACCAAGAGTTCTCTTTCTGGAAACATTTGCAAAATGAAAAAGTATAAAAAATATTTCCAGGCAAAGGTAATTAAAGGTGTTAAAAGATATTTTACCTTTTCAGCCAAACATATTTTTGGTTGTTGTTAAATTAAGCAACAGTACGCAGTATAATCGAACCGTTTTCTCAGTGAATAGAATACATGTGTTGATAAAATTTATACCCAAAATTTCTAAATTAATGGCTTCGTAATATGTTTAAATATTGTTATTACTTATTATTTTTAAGGTTATCCTTGCTGTTTTTTTTTTTTAATTATAATGCAACTTTTTATTATATAATGAAACATATTTAACGATTTCATATATTTTCAAAAAGTCATAATTTAAAATACAATACTTGCTCTGAAAACTGCGGTCGATGGCCTTAAGAGATATTTTATGCAAATATTAATAATAAATATCGTATTAATGAATGATTTAATGAACTATTTCAAAAAAGATTAGTCCAAGAACTCACTATTATAAAATTATCAAGGAAAATGTAATAGTATTATAACCACGCTTGGTCCCATTTTACAGATTTTCTATAATTCCATAAACATATTTTTAGTTTTTCAATCATGCAGAGCTTTGAGCTTAATGTCTAGTTCAATTGTCAAAATTGTAAAATTTTTAATTAATTATTTTGAATGTTATGTATCGGTAACGATATAGCAAAAAATTTTCAAAATATAAAATATAGTATAAAATACAAACCAAAACATCTTATTCTAAATAAACGAAGTAAAATTAAGGACGAATTAATTCTTTTACTCGTAATTTTATTACGTAATACTTTTTAAAAAGGGTTGTAAAAACATAATTAAAAAACATGAAAACAGCAAATGTTGCTAAATTGTTCTATCTATTGTTGATGCTGCTCAGGATTTGCAGTCAGTAGGATAACAATATCTGAAAAAATAAAGTAGTTTCAAAGTTTTATTTTAGAAAAGAGCTGTCAGTATTTTTTTAAGATTTAGAAAAATAATTGTAATAACTTTATAATAAAATCAAATTAAAGTATAAAATAGAAAATGGCATTTCTGACAAAGAGATTTTGAAGAAATATTCGATGAGGGGTTATAGCTTGAGTTTGAAAATGACCGAATTTAACGATGAATTTAATTCGGAGGTGACCAAACCTGGAGTGATGCCTTAATAAATAGGTTTCATTAAATATAACATATATTTTATCAATTGTTTAAATGTTTTAAAACTAAAGCTGAAGAAAGAAAATTAAAAATATCCGCGTTTCTCTGCATAGAATCAATTAAATAAAATTTTTAAACCTGGGTGAATAAGTATTTACTGAAAAGTTTTGATGAAGTATAGCTTGTATGATTCTATAACACTTATTTCAATTTTAATTTTTTTTTTCTTTTTAATAAACTATTTAGCCTATTACCGTGTAGCCTATTGCCGGATTATTTTTCCGTTTCTATTATAAAAATTTAAAAGTAAACGTTTTTCGATTAATTTAATGAAATTGATTAACAATAACCAGAAGAAGATTTTTATTTGTAATGAATAACTTTAATATAAAAATACTCCAGTAAGCTTAATTAGTTCAAAAAATCTAAACCCACAACATAAAAACAAGTGTTATATATTATGAAATTCAAAAATACGAAATACTAAGCAAACCATTCATTTATATACACATCTTCCATTCACATGTGAGTACGTGTACTAAGTAATACTTATTTAACGAGAAGTTGTTAACGTGGTTTAAAAAGATAAGTGATGTAGTGGTCGAAATGATACATCGTCTTTCTTTTCTGTCGTTGTAATACAGATTACTTGCTCTTCTCTGAACACATTGTAAACATTACTGCGAGGCAAAAGAGAGGAAGTAGGTAGGTTAGGGTTCTGAGGGGTCTGTAGTGTCGAGTCAGAGATGGTGGTAGGAGTAACATTGATTTTCTTTCCCTCGAGCAGAAAGACTAACTCTATACCAGCTTCCTTTGCATCAGGAAGTGATATTAAAATGTAAAAAAGACTTAAAATGTTTGCAATGCTACTTCTCTGTCACACGAATAACAAAAATCTACGAATAAACATTTTTGGATGAAAGAAAAATATCACAAATTGGTATATTTCAAACAGTACTGATTTAATTATTGGAAATCGTTGTAATACGAAAATATAATCCGAGTGCGCCTATAAACCTTATAATGTAACATCAGCAGTCAATCATATGTTTATTACTCATAATGCAATAGGCTATTTTTTAATAAAGTAAAGTTTTATTTAAAAATATATTTTATGATAGGAAAGGATTGTGTAATATAAGGAAAATTTTATTCCTCTAATCCACTCCTACTTCTCCGCCCTTCTGAAGTGTGACGTTACAGACTATTTATAGTTATCGATATTTATTTTATAAGCGTAGATAAAAAAAATTACTCGCCTCAGTATAAATGTTATGTTTAATTTCTACAGTTCTCAAATCTATTAAGCTAGAGGATTACAATTTTAGCTTACTCCCTAAAATTGCTCGGGAGTGATGAAAAAAATACCGACCGTATTCAAAATAAAAAAAATACTGAGACCAATGATAGGTGTAGTATTACAGATAAACAACAAATGATCAAACTGAAAATAGTACGGTATAAAAAAATATATATAAAATTAAAAAATTGCCTGAACTTTTCAAGAATCTTTCACAATAAATTCCAAAATACAGAGGACTAAAATTTTCAGGAGTACTTATGACATTAAGATTAAAAGAATATCAGAGTGGCAGGTTTTATCTTCGACTCCTATGGCTATGAATGATATATTTTTCATCTGTCAATTACGTCAGATAAACGGACCTCGTCGAAAGCGGAAAGCCTTATAGATCATCTTTTTTTAAAGCAGTTAACTCAAATGCTATCGCACTAAAATAATATTGTCAATATATCAAAATTTATTTATCATAATATCAAACTGAAATTCATACCAAATCAGAGGAATAAATACTCAAACAATGTCATTTAATTTAAAATTGTTTGAGAAATACTTTTTCTTAAAGTAAAATGGAAGCTTATTTTAATTTGCTAGTTATAGTTTTATGGGGTATTTTTTCTAAAATTTAATAAAATACTGAAATCTTAACAGTTGTGACTTCATTAGAATATAAGATTTTATTTCATTTTAATCTTTATTGTCGTCGGAAAAATTTAGATTAAATGATTTAGATTATGTATCACCCTAAAGCATTACATAAAACGTTCTCATATGATACTTTATTTGTACATTTTGATAAACTTAAGTATTTTCGGTAAACAAGAGAACATTTATTATGTTTCTCAATATTCTATTCTGAAACCTCTAAAGAGTTTCTAGATTTTACTGTTGCCGGTAGCCTCAGCTGACTACCGTAAGACCAGAGTTTTCTATTATCAAAATACTTAACATTAAATAACCCTCGTCAACGGGAGGGGTGGTGTGGCGACCGAAATCGTCACTTGGTGGGTGTCTTCCCCTACGGGGAAGATATAATGTAGATATAATGAATACATTACATAATACGTAATGTAATCATATGTACGTAAGTGAATTAAATATTATAGCATATATAGTACTGCTGAACTCAGATATGACAGAGTTAACAAAAATGAGATAAAGATAAATTTTTTAAAGATAACAAATGAAGATTAAGCGTTGGTTTACGTAAATAACTGGTTGGTTATAGTTGGTATGGTTAAATTATGGTTGGTTAACTGGATGAAATTAAGGTCGTTAATACGTCAGGTGTGGATAAATGAAGTCATTCGGGATCATGATGTAATTGGCTGTAATCTTTAAATGCTTGATACCATGGACGTGCAGTAACTGTTGAAATTTAGTTCATCAGTTGTAATGCCTAAAGGTTAGGTTCAAACAGTACTATTGAATTCTTAGCAATTGGAGCAGCAAATGAATTCGAATAATTCATATCTGTTTAAAGGTTGGTTATTCACAATTGAGAAATAACACTGCAGACCTGCAGGCCACAAAAGTTAATTTAACGTTTACGAAAAAAATAAATAAAACGTACGGAAATTTTAGGAGAAAACCTAGTGTAATATGAGTAAATATAAACGAAAACAGAATTAGAAAGATATTAAAATGAAAACGTGAGTGCGGAAATTCTTTTTTGAATTATCAGTTAGTGACTACTAATGTGGTAACAATGTACTCCATTACGTTCTGTCTAAACTTTTAACCTTATCACATTTAACAGAAACTTATATCTTTAGTTAGCTGTTTCATGTATTTCAATCTCGATCTTCCTCTACAGTCTTTTGTTTTGGCTTAGCATACTCCCTATACTATCAAGTTAATTAAACCTATTCTATTTTTGCATTCCCATCAACAGTTTTTGTTTTCCCATCAATAGTTTATCTATAATATTCTGAAAATCTTTCTCTCTCTTATTGCCCTTAAAACTTTTTTTTGAAACTGATCGATCCTTCTAATTTTCAACATTCTCCTGTAATACTATGTTTGAAAGACCTTTGCTATTTTCTCTCTTTTTATTGTCCATATCTCAATACCACAAAGCTCTACATTCCTAAATATCTAGAAGATTCTTTTTAATTTTTAGATCCATAGTTTTTACTAGCAAAATTCTTTTTCCATGTAATTTGCTCTTGTTGGTTTAAACTTCTTTTTACATCTGCATTCTTGCTGATATAAAACCTTTATTCCTTTATCACCTATTTTTATAATTACAAATTGATACTTGTATAAGTTATAGTTATTTTTTCCCAGCCCATATTTTAAGAAAATTTAAAAATTTTAAATTTTTTAAATTAAAATTCTGTATTAAAATTAATAAATTATTATTAATTTTTTCTTATTTCAAATACATGGAACGAAGTAACAATCTGAAGAAATAAAGTGATTATTTATGACACAATTTCTGTTCTTTTTGTTACACGAATTTTAATATATAAATCCTTATCATTGTTTAAAATGATACCGTTATCATTGTTTGTTCCTGTACAGTTGAAAAATTTCAAAGAAATAAAGTCTTTAAAACTCATCCAAGCTAATCGCAAAATTCAATTTATATTAAATAAGATAAATTGATCGCTAAGTTTAATGTAAACAATAAATTCCTTTCCAGGGTACACGTTCACATTGTGTGGTCCACTTCAAGTAATAACTCATTGTTTGACAAACTTAAAGAAATTATTACTCACACATACACACACACACACACACACATATATACACACACACACAAATAATTCACAGCACCATAATTTTAGTCTCACACGCATAGTTACGCATTTTTTTTTTTAAGTTAGGTTACGAGTAAGATCTTACCGCCATCATCACTACCAATTACTTAGAACTAATTATTTACCTTTTGTACAAAATAAATAAGTCAATTTCAATATATATA
>JAAAKQ030051133.1:0-16260 GCA_010016005.3 Zanna intricata | reverse complement strand
AGTTTCTCCTAAATCTTTTTTACTTTCTGCTAGAATTACTATATCGTCAGCAAATCGTAGCATCTTTATCTTTTCACAAGAACTGGGTTATGTTTGATTATTTAGAATACCCCATCAAAATTTCATAGTGATGTATACAGTACAAGCCAAGAGTTGCCATGATGTTTATCTTGAAGTGGACACAGTATCCACTAAAGTATTCACAAACTCTATTTAAAGTTTACAAAGTTCTACAACACATTCAGCACAGTTAGCTAATGTTTTGCTGTATTTTTGGTAGAAAATTGTTTTACAAAAGTCTGCGCGTGAAGTTTAAAAAAAAAAAACAGAACTTGAAAAAGAATAATCAGCGTTACTTAACTTTTTATCATCTGGAGATCCCGGGTTCAAATCCCGGTCAGGCATGGCATTTTTCACACACGCTATATTCATTCATCTCATCCCCTCTGAAGATATGCTTAACTGTGGTTCCAGAGGTTAAAAAAAAAAGTCTTGGGTGTGTGTAAACATATTGATATGAAGTTTGTAATGGTACAGCACGTAGACTATTCTAGAATTACAAATGAGTACTATGAATATAGAGCTATGCCATCTAGTGTATTAATACAACCTAGTAGTATGAGGCTTATGTATATAAGCATTAGTATCAGGCAACCTAGTAGTATATGAGGCTTAAAGTAGCTTAGATTGGGAAGACTACAGAAAATTTACAATTATTTGTTTTTGTTTGTGCCATAACTGTTAACTTTATCGCATACAAATGCTCTAAGTTTTTAATTTAGATTAATTACTGGTTGATTTATATATTTTAAATTCAATAAATAAAAACTTCATTACTTATTTAAAGTAAATATAATTTCTTTCTTCTCAATGTTGTATATAATACAAACATAAAAATCAATCCATGTATTACAAGTGATACAATAAAAGAAGTTTCAATTTTAAAACATAGAGATTGAATACTCAAGAAAATCTTAATGTATGTCACATTCATTTTTCACAAATAATAATTACAGTAATAAAATTAAAAAAAAAAAAAAAACACAAAAATACAATATTGATTACATAATTAACTAAACTAAACTGTATTAAAATAATAAAAAAGAACCTTAACTATTGAAATTCTTTGGTTTTTTATTAAAAAAAAACTATACCAGCGTTATTTTACAGTTATTCATAAATAAAAATAATTATAATTCCCTAATTATAAACAATAAAAAAAAAATTTATACTATACGACAGCTCAAAAAACAATTTAATTACCTTAAAATTTGTTAGCAGAACATGTGGTATTATTATTATTATACAATACATAACTTAAATCTAATAAAAAAAGTTACATAACTAAAATTTTCATTATTATACCAAAACAGTTAAGTCACTGAAAAAAAATCTTATTTAAATATGACTAACTATACAAAATAATGATAAATAATTTACTAATATTTCAAAATAAATTACATTTAAAGTCTATTATTTATAAAATAATTACTTATTTAAGTATGGCATAATATTGTTCTATAGATTTAATTACATAAATTATTTTGTACAGTGTACAGTCATTTACGAGAAATAATATATTTTTTAAATTATTTTTATATATATATATATTTTTTTTTACAAATATATTTTTACATAATGTTTTTATCAATAAACTAATCTTAAAGTAAAAAAGTATTGCTAAAACGTATTATTAGTGCTAATTTTCTAGTGTCAAAAAATCAAAACAATCATGCAATAATTGCCTCCTTCTTATATATTGGACAAAATATTAAACAAAAAGATTAAGTAAAGTAATACTTTGTAATTTGGTATGAAATTAACATTCATTCACAGTTAACCCTTAAGTATTAGAAATTTTTCTTGATGAAGTATATAATTTGAGAAAAAAAATTAATAATCAGCAAATTATAGATACTTTAAATTTTTGTTACATTTACTTAAATAAATAGCAAATTCACAACATTAATTAACTTGGCCATTTACTAGATTGTTAAATTTATGGCACTTAAATATATGCATATTAGTTTGGTACAGTTCATGTTGTCTAAATGTTGCTTAAGGGGAGGATTAGAACTCCAAATTGAGAGTTTAGAAGTCAGAAGTCATGAAAAAAACATAATTTAATTAGTTTCCTAAAATACCAATTCTCAAATGTTTATTTTGTTGTCTGGAGATATTTGTTAGCTCCATGAATTTTACAGATTGCTGAATAAGTAGTCCAAATTACCAGACTGCAATTTTTAACTTTGCATTAACTGTGCATACAACATTGTGAGATATTGCTTTCAATAAAAGATTTTATTTACATATTTACAACATTATTATTTATTACTAATCAGAGATCATAATAGCAGCTTTGTCATAAAATTGTTGTTTGATTGTTTGAATTGTTGTGGATTAACAAATCTACAGGAAATCGAGCATAAATTGCCAATCAAAACAGATTTTGCAGCCATTTAAAAACTGTTTTTTTTTTCCTATTTTCTACATAAATATGAAAAACACTGAATCTACTGTATCTGTATTTAAAAAAGGAGAATGAACATATTGCAATAATTATAGGACATTATTTTTCTTAAACTGCTGTGCTGTAAAATCCTTTTGGCAGAATCTTGGAAAAAGTATAAACAATCTGTATTTAATAATAAGTAAAACTGGAAGAATATTATATATTCTGGAATAGAAGATCTATTATCAAATATCTTCTGCTCTGCTACTTCAAACAGAGAAGACTTATGAAAATGAGATTGACTTAGAGGATATTATTAATAGTGTCCCTGATGAGCATGATTGGAATTTACTCAGAAAAAAAATAGTTGAAAGTGCAATATACTGTGAGAAATGATGAAACAGGACAGGTTAAGATGCTGGAAAACATAAAAGAATGGTGGAAAGAAGGGTAGCAAAACTTTTTTCATCTTGAATATGTGGGATAGCAACTTCACAAAGGGAGTAGTGATAGAAAAAGGAAAATCATGGATGTGGTAAGTAGATAAAGTACTGGAGAATAATGTGTATAGGGGTTTTTGAAAAAGAAACATAGGAAATAGAATGAAGATTTTTTGCCCACACCTGGTCCAGAATTGGATTTACCTGGTAAAAGAAATGTGGTAAGGTAATTAAATATTGAGGGGATAAATAGCTTTAAATGTAATTTTTTTTATTTTATAACAATTTGGAATGAAGTTTGGTAATTTGGACTGTGCTGGTCTGTACAATTCATGGAGGATGCAAATATCTTGGTACAGTAAGTAATGTCTAGAAAAAGTGTATATAATTATTTATTAAAAATAGGGCAATGCATTAATCTAAATTTTAATATAAAAATCACCCACTTAAAAAACTCAGCCTGAAGCCACACCTGTACATGAGTACTCGTAATTGGTCTCCAGATAAGATCATATCCTTTAGATGGTGTTTTTATAAAGTGATCAGTTTCTGCTTCAAGAGAGACCAGTTTCTAGAGCAATTAAAAAATTTTTATACTTTCAGTGTTAAAATTGTTTTACAATTTTTAGCATTTATGTAATATCTAACAAAATGAAAGTTTATCTTAAATTATAACATATATAAATTTGAAATTTATAGCAGTATCCTGCATTGATTTTAGTATAAATACTGACTAATTGGAGTAACATGATTAAAATCTGTTACACTTGTAATCTACCAGTTTGTACAAAGTATGCCGTACAATAGGGTCCAAATAATGCCCTATAATCTACAAGATTAATTTGGATTATTTTACTATATTTTAACAACATTTGTTGCACTGGTTGGAATTTTATTTTGAAGAATCTTTTTAATTTTTATGCATTATTTTTTTTGAGCAACAATACCAGAGTTATTTAAACTGATTGAATGAGATAGTAAGAGTTTTATACCTTAAAGTTTATAATATTGGAATATTGCCTTTTACATGCATTCAAGATGATTTTCATTTTATTTGTTCCAAATCAGATAGGTTTTACTGTTTGGTTATTAAATTATTTTCTTAAAACCTAAATTACATACTTTGCATTAGAATCTTAATTATGAATAGAATATTTATTTTATAGAATTAATATTGTATAACAAAAGATAAAATATAATAATAAATTTATCAAGCATGATCCATTGGTATGATTATATAATAATTAAATAATAAAAACCCACTTACCAACAGTTTTATAAATTTTAGTTCAAGCACTTTCTAAATGAAATTCCATCATCAGGAACTTAAAAATATGTATTATAATCTTATTAAAACTAAAACTTTATAGTCTGTGTAAAATTTTTATGTAAAGTAATATAATGGTGGTCGATGTTTAAAATGATGTCGATTTGCATCCTGTCATTGTGAATGTCTCCACCATAACAGTGGAAATTAAATTAAACTTAATTTGGATTATTTTACTATATTTTAACATTTGTTGCACTGGTTGGAATTTTATTTTGAAGATTCTTTTTAAGGTTTATGCATTGTTTTTTTGAGCAACAATACCACTAGCAGAGTATACCAGAGTTATATTTATTTAAACTGATAGAATGAGATTGTAAGAGTTTGTTCCTTAAAGTTTTTTGTATTGGTAACTATAAACTTTAATGGTATGATCTAAACTTTTATGGTATGGCCTCCACTATAACAGTTGAAACATTCACAATGACAGGATGTAAGTCAAAAAAATTTTAAACATAAGACAACCGTTATATATCTTACATAAAAATTTTACAAAAACTATGACATTTTAGTTTTAATATGATTATAATACATATTTTTAACTTCTGATATTGGAATTTCATTCCGTTAATGCTTGAACTAAAATTTATAAAATTGTTGGTGAGTTTTAATTATTATAAAATATAATAATGAATATTGTAATATTATAATCTAATAATAGATTATATTTTAAACTAAAATCTTATGTTTAATTTCATTTTTAAAACCATGACATTATTTGGATCTTAGAAATATGTGAGCATAAATGCTCATTTCTCTAACTGTATGCGCATTAAGGAATTAGTTGTGAAAAATTACCATTCATTGTTTATATTTAATATATATTGTAAGATCAGTATATGTAACACTGGTCTTTAACCAGTTAATTTAATTGTAGGGAAGGCAAGAATTATATATGAGATTTATGCTATGTATTTCCTAGCCTATAAATTATTTTATTTTTCAATTATAAGGGAAGTAAAAATTATATCTAACCCTTCATTTTCAGCACCTGAAGCTCCATATAACTGAGAAATAAAATAAGATACTGTATTAAAACAACAGATAAACATCCTTATTGTTATAAAATTATATGTTATGTTTATGAATCGTAAATACTTCTGAATTAAAAAAGGAAAAAACTGAAAGAAAAACTGTACTCTACTTATGATCACACTAGTTTGTTGGAATATATAAAATAACATTTATTTTCTGCTTTTACTAATGTTTTTTTGTTCAAAGGCTTTTTTTCTTACTGATATCTAATTAAAAAGTACTACATAATGAATATTTGTTCTTCAATGCCTTATTCACAAATTATATGCTAAATTATTAAAAGTGAAAATGAGTTTATAACACATATTTAAAATATCAACAATACTATTACTATTTACTTTTGAACTCCAAGCAATTTTGCAGCATCTTCTGCTGATTTGGAAATAAGCATTTTGTCCACGATAGATCTATCATGAATACCAAGTAAATTACTGATAAGATCAGATTCTTCGTTGCACATCTTAGATGATGAAACTATATTATTATTGTTATTAATATTCATAGGTTCTTCATCACTAGCCAGAGGAGATGTAGTTGAAGTTAATGAATGTTTCTTTCGATGGCGAAGCATACTGTGTTTCAAAGTGAATCTTCTTCGACAGATATCACAAGAAAATGGCCGTTCACCTGTATGCGTCCTCATGTGACGACGTAGATCTTCAGCTGACCAAAAACGACGTAAACAGAATGCACACATGACCTGTAAAACCAAAAATTATTTTCTTAAAAACTGACTGAATGTTTTGTTATATAAAGCATATCAGGCTAATTAAAGTTATCTAAACAAGAGACCTAAATCATAGGAAAGTTATGCTTGCAGTGTGTTTAAAAAATTGCTTTGCCAACTCCAAATTTCACTTAATGAAAGGGCTGTTCAGTAATTCAATTATTTTTTATGGAAGGAGAATCTTGTACCTCAAGGAAACATGATGTAGGCTAATTCCTACTGTGAGATTCTGATAAAATTTAGGCGATACAAAACAAAGAAGTAAGAAAATTTACATAAATAATGTCCCTATCATCTGGTAATGGCTATCTACAAACTGCTCTCATGGAAGTTATATCTGTTGTTTAAATAATAAGTGTTGGTTCAGCCTTTTCATAAAGTGAGTGAGATCTGACTGAATATTTTATTTTATATTTTTTTAGTAATTTAAATATAGTATTTACTCGATTTTACTAATGTTCACTATCAATAGTAAAAACTGAACTATCAGGAACAGTAATATTTGAGTAGAAGTCATCAATGAAAAGATATTTTGATCCTTACACCATCTTCAGCCTTGAATTTATTATCATTTACATAAAAATATATATATTTTTACTTAATAATATACAACTAAATATTGAAAAAAGAATTTTACTTAATCATGATATTGATATCTACAATTCTGCAAACCTAAGAGAAAATTATGATCAGATACTGTACTGGACAGGCAAGGAAATTGTTTTGTCTACTTCAGTAATATTTAACTATGATTATATTTCCATTACGATAGTTAAAAATTAACAATGAAAAGGATTAAAACATGGTTTTCAATGCTAAGTTTTGTTCTTTTATTTTATCATATGGTTGAAATACTAATATACTGTGTTAGAATCATTTGAAGGAGCAATAGATAATTCAATTGGGCAAAAATAAAAGAATTGTACTATATGCTGTTATTAATACAACGTTTATTAGCATAGCTCTGATAATATCTGACAGTTAATATAATGAATCTTTTAAACTAAAATTTATTTTTAATTTCATTTTTGAAACTATGAGATTTTTGGAGCTTAAAAATACATGAGCATAAATGCTCATTTCTCAGACTGTAATCACATTAAGGAATGATTTGTGTGATTTTGGGAAAGTTTTAAAAGAAATTACCATTCATATTACTGAACAACATCAATATCACTCAGTTAATCACTACTCATTACTAAATATCATTAGCAAATTCAAAAGAAATCTTGCAATAGTTGAAAGTAGATATGAATTTCTTTTCCTTTTATCTTATTCTGAGTGAAAAAAAAATTGTTAAAAAAAATCCCTTGTAGCTTTTTTGATTAATTTTACAAGACTTATAGTAGTTATCATTGTAGAGAAATACTATTTCTGCATTTTATGTTAAATATACATATTAATGTTCATACACAGCAAATAATGATGTGTTCAAGACTTTTCTGGATAATATTATAAAAAAAAAGCTTAAAAATGATATTAGAATTTATTTGATACATTGCACATTCAATTTTTTTAAAAGCAGAGAGGTTTCAATTATATTTTTGTGACCTGCTAGCTTTTTGAAAAGCTACATAATTGTTATTAGGTAGGGTTCTGTATTGTAAGTCTCATTCTGTTTACTGAATGAGTTAGTTGTAATTAATGAATAAGTTTTATGAACGATTTATATTTGAAACCTTTTAAGGATTCATTTACAGACCTCATTTCATTCTCTCATCAAGTATTTAAAACTAAACTCTTGCATATATATGTCACTGAATAAATTGTTTTTTTGTAACAGTTTTGGATCCCAAAATGATACATATAATTCTAAAAATGTGTATATATTTGCAGCAAAATTTACATTAAAAATATATTAACTGGGTTTTTCAAATAATATAAATATATATTCTCTCTCATAGAGTGAGAGGGGGGAGGGGGATAATAAATTAATAGTTCTTTTTAAATGTCACCGGAATTCTGATAAACTTATCAATCAGTTACATGAGAAGGGGTTGAATACTAAAAGTCCTTTCTTGCTACTTATACGAATACTAAAGATATTCAATGAATACTAGAGGTTAATAATTTAATTAAATTTATATATTATTGTTATATAAACTGCAGGCCGTTAACATTATTTTAAATATTTTTGAAATATTACATATCAGTGTGGTATACATTACTAATGTATATTTCAATTTTTTGCAGTTATCCTTTGATTTCATTTATCTTGCCACTTTAAATTATATTAAATATCCTTTATTTAATATTTTTCTCTTTATTTAAAACCAGATTTGTCACTGTGTTTATTGCCATTTACATATTATTTTACGTCTTGATTTTTTATTGATATTCCTTATAAAAAAAGATGTTATAAATTATTTTTATACTTTATAATAACAGTTTTAGAAGTTAAAATTTAAAATAACTAGCAATAAAGAATCTTTTCAGCTGCAAAACAATCCGTGAGTGTTACTTTTATGAATAATGGAGTGGTGATCTTAAGTGTTTGGATGTATTACCTTGTCATACTAAAAGTGATTATCTTATTGAAATTGTATATATGTTCAACTACGTCATAAAAGTTGATTATTGTGAATTAATAAGTTAAATAAAAATAAAAAAAATAAAATAATTTTAATACCTTTCTGTTAGCGTAATCAGGAAATTTTCCTCTAAGTTGTTCCAAATTTTCTTCACCAGCACCGTCCTCTTGACCTGGATTTTCATCTGTATTCGCATCTAAAGCTCCTTTAGAAGCAAGCAGCTGATATTCTAATGAATGAAATTCTTTTATATGATCAAGAGCTTCTTGTCTTTCAGCAAAGCTACTGTCACAGAGATGACATTTAAATGGAAGATCTGATGCAACTGTTGCTTGCATAACAGCAGAAGTTGAGAATGTTTGCAATTCTTGTGGAATTGAAGACGTACCAGATGTTTTAACTGTTTCTGTCATTTGATTCATTGATACTGATGCGGCGGCTGATGTCAAATCCATGGCACTTAAATTTTTAACATTGTCTGAAGAATGATGCATATCAGATGAAGGGTCATCACAAGCACTACCATGACTATCATACCCACTGTGACTACCATCTTGGTTTCTTTTACTTTCTTCAGATGACATTCGACCAAGATGTTTGCAGGACAAATGCTTCTTTAAATTGCTTAATGTAGAAAATGTCGAACTAGGACAATATTTACATTTATATGGCCTTTCTGGTACATTTCGCATTGTATAATTTGAATTCTGTTTTTTTATATAATCTATGTGCAAGTCTGAATTTTCTGCAGTATTATTATCATTGCCGGTTCTATTTTCATTGCTATTGTTACTGTTATTAATATTACTAATACTACTGATGCTATTGTTATTATTAGTATTATTCCCACCGTGCTTTCTTAGTAGATGTCGATCACAGTTAGATTTTGTGGTAAATAATAATGAGCAGTGTGAACACTTGAAAGGTTTTTGTCCAGTATGTGTAAGGACGTGTCTTCGTAATGAAGATGACCAAGGAAATTTCCTAAAACAGTAAGGACAAGACACTCTGTTAGGTGCTAGAGAATATGCACTTTTTTTTTTCTCTCCTTTGCGAACATTTCCTCCAGCAGTATCAGATTCAGATCTGCAATAAAAAAATAATGTTCTATTGTTATATATATATATAATATATATATATATATATATTTAATATATATATATATATAATATATATATATATTTATCGTAATTATTATTTCTTTTTAAATTAGAACATTTTATTATTATTCTATTGTAAAAAAAAACAGCAAAACTATTTGTTGTTTTATATATGGATGCCCATTTAAGACTGAATCAACATCCTCCATAACAAATTGTCTGTTAATGTTTAATTATAACAGTCAATTCAGAAGTATCAGAATTAAAATAAATCAAGAAACACTAATAGAATCAAATCAACTTTAAAACACTATTGCGCTGATTGAGATAATTGTTGTAGCAATGTCTATATATATATATATAACTAAAAAAATGACTAGGTTGTGTTAATCTTTCATAAAATTATAGCTCTTAAAATTATATAATATGCTTTTTATCTATCTATTTAAAGAAAATTGTATGTAGATAATAAGGAGGAACTTAAACTAACATCAAGGTAAATGATTAACTTGAATAAATAAATGACTTGTAAGGTCGCATTTAAAAAAAAAAAAAACAACAAAATAACTATTTTTAAATTTCTTCATTTATAAAAGGTTATTCTAAATTTAAGGAAAATATTTTTGATTAATATTATTTAAAGATGTAATAATAATGATAAGTTACAGTTAATTACATTTTGCATCATATTTAAACGTATTGTTGTATACAGTATTTAACAAGTTTAATTTACTTTAATAAGCAGGCATATGAAAAGATTATTAATTGGCATCACAAAATTAAAGCAACACTAAATGAATACTTCTTGCTTTAGGTGTTGAAACTTCAACACCTGCAAGATTGTGAACAATTATCTGGTATGCAGCTAATTCTGTAATTTATTGTATTTTTTCAATATTTTTCTTTTTTTTTAATATTCTTATTAAATCAAATTATTTATATTATTGATAAAAATATTTATATCATTGATATTTTCAAATTTGTTAAGTATTTTAACTGAAGCTCAGTTATTTGTATACAGTCAGTATTCAATAAATTAAACCGCTTTTTATTTATTAAAGAATCCTTAAAAAATGATAATCTAATGAACTGATCATTGATTAGAATGGAATACCATTTTGTTTTATTCTCTCCAGAAAAAAAGATGAGTCCTTTTTCTTCCTTGTAAAAATAAATGAATCGATTTAAACAGGGTAGTTTCCACACTTGATACTGTGTTAAAAACGTGTTTAAAGAAAAAAAGTTTAGTACCAAAACAGTCTACTGTATGATACATAAATTAATTTTCTTTCATAACTTTCCTCAAGTTAATTAGTGCCCAGTAATACAAATAATTATATTTTTTGAACAAAAATTGTATTTTTCTTTGGGATTTTTCCATAAATGCCCTTTAATTAATGGTATCCAATCATGGCACTACATGATTTTCCAGTTATGAATTTTGCATAGCTTTTAATTCAGTCTTTCTTTATTATTCATTGGAATCTTTTAAATTCTCTGCAGATCTTTGCTGTGAACAAATCTAGATATCTTTTTAATGAAAATGTATAACTAGCCTGTAACCAAAATCACAAGACTTTACATTCTTACAAATTCTGGTAAATTTCTTTCCAAATTTAGCTTTTAGTGGATCTGTCAAAATGATGCAGAGATTAATAAAATCAATATATTTGTTTTTTTATGAGAAAAAGCTGTGTTCAGGGGCTGTGCTTTATTTCCTTTTCAGTTGTTATAAATAACAAAAATTTTATGAATTTTTAATTAACTTATTAATTTTTAATAAGTAATAAGAATTAATAATCATGCTAGTTTCTAATGGTATTTCTAGTTGTCAACTTCAGTTTTAGAAAGACTGATCAATACATTGACAAAAATACTTGCTCTGTTAAAGCAGATCAATATTTTTCAGCATTTAAGTGATTTTAATTAAGTTGTGGGGCAGTCTAATATAGATATAATAAAGAATTACAAAAGAGCGTTATTCATTTTTACAAATAATAACCAGATTATTGTCTATATACAAGAGATGAAATATTTTCAAGCCTAACTGGGATCCAAATTTATTATTTGGTAATAAATATCAAACAACATGGCTATATTAAAAGTTAGTAAATTCAATGAAAATTAAGAGATTTGTCATTTATACCAAGTTATATACTTTTACTTCGAAAATGCAATTTTCTATGAAAAAGTAGTAAAAATCTAATTGTATAGCTTCAAACTGTCAATAAAATTTAAATTTCATAATATTATTTCCTCAATTTATTATTTTAATAATTTGATTTCATTAGCAAGCCATTCTTTTCAAATTTCTTAATTTTAAGTTAATATCTGGAATTTTTTAACTATTTGGACTGACATTTTATTAAATATTTAAGTTGTTAACTATTTTGTTCTATATAGTTGTGTATATATATTTTTTCCAAACTAGAATAAAATTATTCAAAATTATCCACAGTAATTTTTAGATTTTATTTGTGGAGTTACTCTGCAGTTATGAATTTTTACAAGTCAGTCATTAAAATATCATTTATTTTTCAAAATTTTCAGAGTTTCTGTAAGTCATAAAATGCTGAAGTAGTTTTAGAACAGATAATTCAGAATATCTTCATTATGAAGAAATGTAATTTCTTCAATATTTAATATTAACTATTTCACTACATTTTGTAATACAACCTATTTTTAAAAGAATTAGTTTATGAATTAAGTATATAAAAAATTTACCTGTTTTCATCACTGCCTGAATTATTTCCTTCACTAGTACTTCCAGCAACAAGTCCTTCTTCGTCTTCTTCACTATTTTCACAGGCTCCTTGATCTTCTTCACTGTGAAAGTATTCTTTGAATGTCTGAGTAGAAGCATTATCTAAAAGACGAGATACACTGGCTAGATCGACAACATTTTCTTCTCGATGAGCTGAGACTTTTTTATTTGAATTATCTTTTAAATCATCATCTTTAGCCTCTTCATCAATTATTAATTGCTCTTCCCCTTCTTCATCATCCATTTCTTCATCTTGACCATCATCTGGATCTGATTTAATTACATCATCCTGTTTTTCACTAATACTATGTTTTGACTTCAACTGCTGGGCAATCGCATATTTAACTTCATCTGATATTAGAGTTTTGTTAGTTTCCAGGGCATTAGGTGGTTGTTCATGTACAGAAAGTGAAGGGTTGTCTTTTTTTGATGAGTTGTCATCTAATGGTGTTGATGATCTACTACCAGTACTAGTATGTTCATCAGAATGCACAGCTAAATGCGGGAAATATGACAGCTGACTGTTTAGACTTCCAGTCGGTTGCAACGAAAAAGATTTTGAACCATGACTTCTTCGACCGCTTACATGACCAGAAGATCTCTGTCTTTGTGTCCAATATTGCGGATGCTGTTGTTTTATATGGCGTTCCATATTTGAACGTAAAGTAAATCTGGCAGAGCAATGTTCACATGAAAATGGTCTCTCTGTTCGATATCGCCTTTGCTTTTGTTTTGGTATTAAAACACCATTTTTTATTACCATTTTAACTGAAGATGACTCATGTCGTGGAGTCGAGGATAATTTTTCTACTGGTTTTTGTACTGTATGTTTAATTTTATCAGCCTGTTCAGTAGAGGCTGTAGTCAACAACTTATTTTCTGATTTTGGTACATCAACTGGAATAGAAGATGATTCCCTCCTTCTGTTGTATTCAGCTAATGCCTGATTATGTAATGACTTTACTCTATCTGCGGCAGTAGCCATGGCTAACTGGTCTAATACAAGTGATCCTCCTGAAGTAAGTTGTAATCCACGAAGTAATTCTTTTTGTAAATGCTCTCTCATGTCAACAATATCTTGTGGATTTCTTTGAAATAAAACATGGTGAGGAGGGGTCAAAAAAAATGAAGGGTAGGCTGTAGGTGGTGTGGCTGAAAAAGAATTAAATGCAGGATTATTTCCAAGGAAAAAGGATGGATTAATACTAGTATTGCTTGGATAAAATTGGGATAAATCTAATTTTGGTAAAGTAATTTGAGGATTTGATTGCAGTTCAAAATTCTGAATTGATGGTGATTTTAGCATATTTAAATCTTGATTAAGTATCTTTGGTTTATCAGTAGTTATTGCTATATCATCATTAAATCTTTTTGGTTTCTTGGAAAGGTCTTGTGGTTCAGAATCATCAACAATAATCTGCTCCTCCTTTATTTCACTTTTCTCTTTATTTCTTTTTCGGCTTAAATCTAATGCATCCATACTAAGATCTAATGGTGCATCTAACTGTTTTACTGAATTTTTATCAATTACAGTGACTAGTTCTTCATCAGATGTCATTGTTCCAACATCTAAACTTTTTCTTCTAAAACTAATGCTTTCAGATGAAACTGGAATATTTCTTATATTACAAGGGTTAATATCTTGTGAAATAAGAGAATTGGGTGTTGGTTGGGGTTCTGTCCTGATTATTTTTGCAGGTTGTTGAACATTATTTTGAGCAACAGGATTTGAGATATTTGTATCAATTTCTCTGACAATATTACCACCATCAGGAAAGAGAGATCGTTTCACATCATCTCTTGCTGAAACCGTAGTCATTGTAGGAGTTGGTATTGAATTAATATCATTGGTTGGATCTTCAGATGGATGATAAATGATAGATTTTTTAACATCTTCCCGAGACATTTTTGCATGACGATTCCTTAAGTGTCTTTCACAATTGGCTTTTGTAGTAAATGCATATCGGCACAAACTGCATTCATATGGTCGATCACCATTGTGTGTTCGCATGTGCCGTATTAGTGTAGATTTATCTGAACTGAAATGTGGGCACATATTACAACGATATGGTCCCATGTTCCCTCCTGGACTTGCTGACAAGTGCACACGATTATGACCTTTTAAAGCACGTAAATTTGGAAAAATCTTTGGACATAATCTACATGGAAATTCTCCGCGTAATTTCATTTTTCTAAATTCAGCAGCAAAACAATCCTGCTGTTCTTCTTCTTCTCCCCTTGATCCTGAGTCTGGAGGAGTCACTTCTATGCTTGAAGGCTGAGGGCTTTTTGATAAATCAGGTAAAAGACCGCCGGCAGATGTAACAGAAATAATACTCTGAATATCAGCTAAGTCCTTAACTTCAGTTCCAGCATTAAAATACACATCATTTTGAAAATTTTCACTCTTACATCTTCGTTCATCATATTCTGGTGAACTAGGGGATGACTTATTTTGAAGATCTAATCTTGCAAAAAAACTTTCACGTCTTTTATCATCTTCTATATCTTCTGAACTCTCTGATGCAGAATGATGTGGCCGACTCAGATCTGTGGGACCTTCATTGTCACTGGATGAAAATTCATGTGTTGTATCACCTGAATAACAACAATTTTTCTGGTGTATTTTTAAAGCAGAAGCTAATGGAAAAGCTCTTTCACAGCGATCACACTGAAATTTATGATATACGCTACTTGCTCGATGCAAACTTTGTTCACAAACCATTCTAGCAATGTAAGGAAATTTTTCACTAGAAAAGTCTACAAAAGTAAGATCTTTGAATCCAACAGTACCACCCGGACTTGTCATAAGTTGTTCTTGATCTGGATGTACCATAAAGCGATGAAGATTTAGAACTCTATGATTTTTGAAAATCAGATTGCATGGTTCACAGCGGGCTTTGTATTCGGGATGACTTTCCTCTAAATGAGTTTCTAAAAGATTAAGTGAAAGAAAATCTTCTCTTTCACAAACTGGGCACAAAAATCTATTAAATTTGTCTTCATTTTTTGCTTTTCTTCTTGTAGTATTCATATTGTCATCCTGCAAATCATTTTTGCGTTTACTGCTTAAATCACTAAGCGATCTAGGTGATAGTTCAATACTGTTGTTGTTATATTCTGCTGGTGTTTTTGAATTTCTCTTTCTTTTCAATACTAATGGAGGAGATGAATTCTTTTTTGAACTTCCATAACTATCTGAACTGCCATCACTTTCTGAGTTATAACCTCCATCTTGATTTTTTCCAGACTGATTCATCGGATGGGTCCTCATATGTCTATGCATATTACCATTTGTTGTGAAACTAACACCACAGATTTTACATTTAAATGGCCTTTCACCAGAATGTACTAGTACATGTCTATCCAGCGAACTAGATGAACTTAACACCTTTCCACATATTCTACAAGTAAATCCTTTACACATGGCAGTCAGTTGTGTTTGCGATTCTTCTAATACACTAATGTCATTGTTATGAGATCTTATATGCAGAGTAAATTCATGCTGAGAATTCAACATCGTGTCACAAATAGGACAAATGAATCTCATTTCTGAATCTTCTTCTCCATTGGTGCTACTTCCTTCAGACCTGTTCTGACAGGCACTATCAAATTGCAAATTCTGTAACATTTACAAAACAAAAAAACAGATTATAATTAAGTTGGCAACAAATTAATTAGTAAAATTTAATATGAAATTAATTTTGCAAAATAAGTAGAAATAATAATTTTGCATATAAAATGTTCAATAAAGTTTAAAAGGAGCAAAGAAAATTTCTATAAATAAAAAATGAAAAGCGCGCGCGCGTGTGTGTTTGTGTGTGTGTGTGTGTGTGTGTGTGTGTGTGTGTGTGTGTGTGTGTGTGTGTGTGTGTGTGTGTGTG
>JAAAKQ030051089.1:4215-16263 GCA_010016005.3 Zanna intricata | reverse complement strand
TGTAAAACAAATTGTTAGGGATGTAGGATGTAGGAGGTATACTGAAATGAAACGACTGGCATTCGATAGGGAATCTTAGAGTGCTGCATCAAACCAGTCAAATGACTGAAGACCAAAAAAAAAAAGGTCGAAAACTTGGATTAACAATACCTTAATTAACGTTTGTGTATCTTTACGCGGTCTTAGATTTCTTCTTAATATTTCTTTTCATCAATTTTAATGAGAATGATGATTGCAGTGGCGTATATCGTTATCCCTTTTTCCTCATTATTATATTTTGTGCCACGAATGAACCAGAAATATTTTTATCGCTAATTGTACGACACTATTATCCTCGGACCAAATTTATTTTTAATGAGTAGGATATTTTTATCCATTCGTTTAACACCCCACGGGGTTTCATCTATTCTGGCACTACATCTACGCCATGAATAGTTACGTTTTATCACACAGTTGGTTCCAAATCAAGAAAACATCCACTGCTATATAGGTCTCCGATGTATGGTATATATCAAATCGTGCACTGCACTGAATGGAGAAACAGTTTTTTTATTTTCAGAGATAAAAATGTATAAATTAAAAATATTTTTTTTTCAAATGAAAGAAACTTACCAAATTTGAAAATCTGGTTCCTGTGTCTGCCAGCAGATAAATCTTCAACAAATGTAATACTCTCCGAAAAATTACTGCTTTCAGATTTGTCACAGATTGCGTAGCATAAATTCTTAATAATGATTCACTAAATGAAATTCCGCAGCGAAGAAATATCACTACAATGTAGTATCCGTACATTGAATTAAAATTTTCCATGCATTTGGAGAATTTGCCATGAAGCTGTAAATATTCATTAATCCGTTTTCTTTCATTTGATGCTGAATTTCTTTTGTGCGGATTTTTAAAGTAGATCTGTTTGCAGCACTTCGAAGCCGAATTCGTAAAATCGTTGTACATATCTAATAATTCCTTAGCAGTGTACAAAATTATCCCATCGTAAATATTCATAGTTACGGATGTCATTATTATTAACGTATAAGTAATCAAATTGGTATTTGTTAGTTTCATGGGAGGGAAAATAGCGATAGAAATACTCTTCACTAACGCGAAGCATATGAAATATCTTCCTCGATATTTTAACCTTTTGCAATCATTATTTTCCATAATCTTCAAAGATTCATTAAAATGTTTCATGTTCTCGAGCAATTTTGGCCATGCATATACTCCGTTTACAATGCAAACAGCTGAAAGGAAGGATGTTATACAGTAAAGAAACTTAGTTATGTTTTGATTAATTGTTACATGTATTAAAACAATTTCTGTGCACTGAAGAGTTAGGAAAGCCAATACTCTCATCTTTCTTATTTGTTGTTCCGTTTTTTGAAAGAACTCCGCAGGAAATATCGGTATGTATTTAAAGAAAAAATAAAAGTATTGAATGTCATTCATAAAGGCATCGCTTTCTTTTTTGAAAACACATGTACGTATATTTCCCATTTTTTTTACGACGGTTTTGTAAATATCTCGAAGTATTTCCATTACGTTTTATTTCATTCTTTGAAAAAGAGTGTTTTTGTAGTGTAATTCATTGTCATATGACTGATGAAAGAAATATATATTTTTTAAAAGAGGAATATTTTAAAATATATATATTATTTTTGGTCATTAATTTACGAAATTGAAAATTATACAAATATATATATATATATATATATATATATATTTTTATATAAGTGATTTTTATGTATTTATTAGACATATATTACAATAATGCATACTGTCTTTTGTGTTAAATTAAGTAAAGTGGTATACAAATAAGAAATACTCATAGCAATTTAAAAAAACGTTGCGGTGTAATTACCTTCCTTTTTATCCTGGAAAAACCTATATTGTATTATTAATTCGCGATTCAGCTATTGATTTATTTATATAACAAAAAAATATTCTGTTTAATTTGTTTGTAAAAAAAATTGAAACGAATCAAAATTAAAAATATTCTTATCTAGTTTATTGTTTTTAAATAGATTTCATAAGAAATTATAATGGGTACCAAGATACGACTTTAAATTTCGCGGAAATATATTCGCGGATTCAGATATGACATATATTCGCGGTTGCATCCCCCAGACACCAAAACCACCGTTTGTTGAAAAATTCATATGTACATTATATATATATGTATGTATATATATAAATGTTCATTTTATATATATATATGTGTGTGTCAATTTTTTGGAAGATGTTAACTGCCGCGATTTTGTGCCAAACACATTCAAATTTTTTCATAAAATATAATGACCCAAAATATCGGTCGAGTTCGTTAATGGCCCAAATCGCGCCATGGGGGCTGGAAAAAGAAAGGTTTTTACGAAAAGAATAAAAATATTGCAACTTTATTAAGTAAATTATCGAATATTTTTAAAGTACCTTCTTTGGATAGGGACGTAAATCTTATCGAAAAAAAAAATTTGATATCACCCACCATAGACTTAGGGGATGTGAAAAATGGAGTTTCGAAGACAAAATTTCATACCTCCCTTAATAGGAACAGTGTCGAATCAGTATAAAGGGGTTGTGAGTTCTAAACTTACCTAAACCCTTTGTCTGAAACATTTTTAATATGACCAACCTTTACGGCCAGGAATGAGCAAAATATTGCTGGAAGTATAAGAAGATGGGGCTTGTCTTATGCTAAACATGTGAACTCTTTTTTCACATGTAACCATTGTTTATTGAGTAAATTTGAATTTTTTCTTAATTTTGAGGTGGAAATCTTTTCTATCCTCTTCTTAGCACTGGCGATATTTACCTTCACCTTTTGGCATGCCAAAAGGGATCTATTTTACTTAAACGAAAAGTGAGATAAAATAAATTTTTCATTTTGCAGAAAAGATAAAGTTAAATATTTATTTATTTATATGATGGAAAAAATCATTCTGTTGTAATGGTACATTAATTTAATCATATTCATAGCCTTCAAATTATTATCGTACACATGAATTCCTTTCTTTGTTTGACTGATGGATTTATTTTGTGGCGTAGGACATACAATGATACAATAGCATGCAACGAATCATTATGTATGATTCGGTTGTCATCGAGTTTGACAATGAAGATATAAAAAGAAAATTGGTACATGAAGTAGAAAATAATTTCAGTTTTTTTTAAAACAGGTTTACTAATTTATATTTCAACTTGGGGGCAAAGAAATTATTAGCATCGTGTAATTATCAGAAAAGATAACAAAATTTTCTTTCTTTTTTGTTGATATAATTCTTTTGAAATTACATCATTGTATAGGTAAGTATATATTTTGACCACAATAGGAAAGCTAATGGGTGGACATGAGTATAAAAGAATTATTTCCCTTAAGGAATAATTCCATGTCCTTTACAATGATGCTCTGTAATTTTTGAAAAATTATCTACTTTCTATTTTATCATAAATAATATCTAAATATGTTTACGTTTAATCTCCTTTAGTTTATTGTATTGATTTATTCAGAATTATTCTAAAATGAGTGAATTAAAACCAACTAATTTGATTAAGAATTGCATTGTTTCATAGCCATAATAGTTGATAGTATTTCATTACGTCCCGTACCAGGCACTCTCCAATTATATGTTCTCGTTATTTATATGTACTGGTATACAGAAGAGAGAAACAGAGCGGGAAAAAGAAAGTGAAGTCGAATCAACGTCTTTCTTTACTGTATGTTGATGTAAACGTATATGCATATAACGTAAGTACACAGAAAGAGAGAAAGAGGGCGAGAGAAAGAAATAGAAGTGTATTGGGAATCACCGACGGATCATCGATGTTTTTTCTTCCATCTCTCATTGTATATATATTATATGCATAAAATTCTCGCTCCATGTCTTTCTCTCATATATAAAATATATATGCTTAGCGCCTCGTGATGATTTTTTATTACGATTTGGTTTTTTTCTCATAATGTATAAGATAAATAATGCATAAAAGAGTAGGGTACAACGCGCCAAAAAAGTTTTCACTTCAAAAGAATTATTGCAATATAAGTAATTAAAGCAATAATGGAATAATTAATTAATGCAATAATGGAATAACATAATTTCATACATTTATTCAGCCCACCATATCACATACTATATAGTATTCTAAAATCTATAATATCTGTATTCTAATTTTACTGTTTATTGCAACAAATTGTTTCCGATTTTGTGTTTTATGCATAATTTATTCCTATTCATAGATAACTTTAAAAAAAAATTAAATAATTGTTAAACCGTCCTTAAATAGTTGTCCTTACTGTCCTTAATGTGTAAACTTAGTTGAAGTTTTTTTTTCCTCTTTTAATTAAAATTAATAATATGTAATTTTTTTAGGTATTTTTCTTAATCTACAAATTTCTTATAATAAACAAATTAATTTTTTTTAATGTATACATATTAATACACATTTTTTAAATACATATTACGTATTCTGGATTCAATATTAATTTTTTAAGTTACTTAAAAATACCAATTTTACCATCTTTTTACATATTACCAGTTCTCACCAAATATTAAAAAATTGCGTATCATATATTAAAGTTATTCAAAATATTCAGTATATCTGGCAGTTTATAGAAAGATCTTTTAGAAAAGTACAGCATTTAATTTTCAGTGCTCGCATTTTACCCGCATTTAAAAAAAATATTCTTACGCTTTTACTATTTTCATACTTTATCTAACCTCTATGCTGTGTTAATAGATCTGATTTAATATTCATTTACATTTATTTTACTTTCACGGTAATGTAGATGATCCTACTACTTTTGGAAAACTATAACTCAATGTTAGTCGATGATTAAATATTTATTTTATGAAAAATTATTATTATTACATCAATATTGACTTCAATTCATTGATCGGTCGAGCGGTAATAATACTTCATCTATTTGTGAAATTTATCAATTTCATCAAAGTGAAATTGATCAGTTTGATGCTCCTATTCCAGTAATACGTGATATCATATTATTTAAATTGTTTAAAACTTCGAGTTTAAAAAAATTGTGCATTTTATATATCTATCTTATGTATGCACGCATTTTATGTATTTATCTTTTGAATTTTTTTATTTTAAATGATGTTCAAAATTAGTAATAGCTGATATTTTCTTTGCCGGAAATAATAATAGTAGAGTAAAGCCTTTTTTCATTTATATATTTGTTGGGAGCCGATATTAAACGTTGGATACCTTTACATATAAAATAATTTTTGTATTTATCTTATCATACCGGGTATTATATTCATTATCTTAAACCATATATTATGTTAAAACCAAAAATTTTAAAAATGTTTCCCTTTTCGTTCGTTGGGATCGTTATAAGAAAAATTAATGATATTATTTTTTCAAAATTTGTTCTGTTTCTGTCTTAAAAAACTGTCATTTTGAGTATATATTCATAAAAGCTTAACATGTTCTGTACCGAAATGTGTCATCACGATTAGATAACTAGCCAGTGCGCTCATAAATTATAAAATATAAACAAAATCGTCATATAAAGTTATGCCATTTATTTCTTAAAAACTATTTAAAGCTAATTGTGTTATTTCAAACAGTATGGATACTCATGACCTTAATCATAATATATGAGTATCCATAAAAATCTCAGAGTTATGAATAATTAAATTTCTGCTACAAACAGATTAATATTAAATTATCGTAGTAGTTTAATTATAGTATCGATTGTGGATTAAGTTAAAACGTTGAATAATATACTTATATTGGCAATTAGCTGTCTATATACAAGGAATTATAAGATGCACTGAATTTTATTGAAAGTAATTTCACTAGCTGATCAAAATACGAGTCCTAAAGTTAAAGTAAAAATATTCTATTAATAACGTATATCAAGAAATATAAATAATTAAAAATTATTTTTCATTATTTTCGGCAATACAAACATTTCCCGTCTTTATCACCCCAATTTTAAGATCAAAATCGATAGCATGATTTAACTGTTATTTATAGAACAGCAATGTGGAAGGAATCAGAAAAAAAGTAATATTGTTCATTAAAAAGAAACATAAAGATTAGCGTCTACCATATTTCAGTCTTTTGGTGTGTTTGCAATGTTTATTTTCTACAATTTTAAACAATTCTTTAAATTCCTTTTAAATTCAAGTCCTTTATACTTTCCTGTAGATCTAACGTACCATGTATGGTGAAAAATGACAAAAAATCATTATCACGTTCAAGCTAGTACTCAATATACGGGCAAATACTGAATAATGAAAAATACAATTAGTGCCTGAAGTGAAATTGTAACTTATACCTTTACCACTTAACCGTATTTTAGGAGGTTTGATTTGCTGATTTGCAATGAACATACAGCATGTTTTGATCGAATCATGAAGACAGGAAACAATTTTTTTCCTCACACTTTAGTGAGCCTACGTATTTAGAATACTTGTTTTCTTGAGAAATCTACTCAGTTTTTGAGTGTCTTATATTTAATATCAAGTCACTTTTTGTTTGAGTTTTTAAGACGAAATCACCTACCGCACATAGATGTACGACAATAGTGATTTCGGCTTAAAGAAATATGGTATACTCATTTTCTGGCTTAATATTGAATTTTATTTCTAGTTTTAGCAGTATTAACTAGTTTAATTACAAACTTAGTGGTTTATAAATTAGAATCGCAATAAAATATACCTATAAAGTCGAAAATATAATTTGAAGAAGTTAAAATTCTTTTGTAACATCTGACACTTACGTATAAATGGAAGAGTATTAAACTAAAAGATGAAAACAGAATAAAATCTTTAATATGTAATAAAATTATTACAGTTACTCCTCTCCCACCGCATAAGAACGTTGAGGAAAGTTAATCCAAGAAAACCTTATTAAATCTACAGACTATTAAAAAATTAATAGAATATTAAAAAGAATTGAAATTAGAAAAAAATAGGGAGATTGCAAATTTACATAATACAATCCCTGATTCGTGGAATTAATCAATAAACCACATAAAATATGCTGCGCACCAGATTCAAGGAACAAATAAACTTACGCATTAAAAAAGTGAATAAAATATATCACAAACGTGACTAGAAGTACCAAAATGTTAAGTCATCTAATTAAAATAGGTAAATCTCTAATTCTTACCAAAAACGGAAAAAAATCAGCAAAAAACCTATTAACTGATTTTGTCTTTCACAGAATAAAGTTCTTTTACCGACCATACTCCGTATAGCTATATTTTATAGAATTTCATGCTTTAGTTGTGGAGAAAATAAATACAATGCTGAATTAGTAAATAGTATACTATTTATTTAAATAAAAAAAAATAAATTTTATTTAAAATTTTATTAAATATAATGCTGAATAGTAATCTTAGTATAAACTGTCAAACACAGTAAGTGAAAATAGAAGCGTGAAATTTTTTAAAATAGGTCAACCAACGTAGTCGCATTTCTTCAGTCGTTTTCTGTTGTTTATTTATTAATTGAAAAATAAAAATTCTTATGATTGAGCACAATGTGAGAGAAAAGGCAGAGCTTATTTTAGACTTTGTTTGACAGATATGAGTAATATCTCCTTCACTCTCTCCTCCTCATTCTTCCTTTTCTTGTTACGTATTAACTAATGACTAAGAATTTTATATTCCTTTCCGGAAAAAAATTTCTTTCATGTCTAAAAAAGAAGGAAATATTTCAGAATAAATACAGCATTATTTTATAGTGATTCGGTTGAATAATGATGCAGTATATTAAATATAACGTTTAGAAGATTCGATTCCAACATAAGGATGAAAATTAAATACAGAATAATTAGATTAAGAACGGATTACGAAGCCTGAAATTAATTTTACTGATCTTATTTTCTCTAATGGCTGTTTAATATCCTGTTAAGTATCAACTATTCTAAACTCTTGCTCTTACTCGGTCTGAAAAAAAAATCAGCCAAAATAATTTAGCACAAACAGTTCAAAGTAACTGTGAGAGATTAGAACATATTTCAAATGTAATTTTTGAATTGATAAAGTGATTTACATGCAGAAACTTATGTATTATAAATTTACGATACGTTTATTCAGTTATCTGCCGTAGCTTCACCGACTGCACACATTATCATGGATTAGGAGTAAATAACGCCCTATTTTATTGCCGTTAGCTAATATACGACTGTTCAATTAAATATGATGATAAATTTGGTTTTATTTATTTTACTTGTACGTACATAAAATCCCAATAGATGCATTATTTAAATGGTTAAAACGACATAAAATTTTATTGCAGAAGAAGTTACTTATGGCAGATAAGGTAGTTATGGATTTTGTGTCGTATTTTTTAGTCAGATTAAGGGAAAAGTTGCATCCTGAAGGAAGTAATCTTTCGTTATATCTCAAAATCTTATCAGATTGTATGAAAGTGAATAAACCTAACTCTTTTTTTAGCCCTTTTTTATCTTATTTCTTCCGCATTATAGTTGTTGTATAATATTCCGCATTATAGTTGTTGTATAGTTGTGACAATTATAACATATATCTACGAAATTGTATTACTGAGTTTCCAGTAAAGTACTACAGCATATTATTAACTTATTTCAAGTATATGTAGGTATGTGAAATTTGAGATTAGATCTGACTATAATTCATATGTAACAGCGGAAAGTCAAAGAGAGAAATCAAAAAGAGCGTGAGAAAAATGATGATGTAATGAAATATAGTTGTTAGTCTGCAAATATGAGTAACTACATCGGATTTAACACGACAATTTTTAATTTATAGATTTTTTGAAAACAATATTTTTTAAGTGCACAACGCTAGTTGATGTAGTTTTATGGAAGAAGTTAATAAATTCTTTGTGAATGTGAAAACTGAGCTGAGAAAGTACGACAGCCCATTTTTGGAAATATTACGTTGTAGAGTTCAAATTTGGGCAGTGGTTTGCATGATAAAAGAGGAACGTTATTTAGATATTTAATTAAATGAAGCTAACGTCAATAACGTCTGTCCAGTTTTTTATCTCCAGGAGAGAGAATATTTATTTCATTTTTAACATTCCTTATGTGCTTTTCTTAATGTTGCTTTTGGCAGTAATAGAATTCTTAAATACTGGAATATAATATTGAGGATTTAGTAACATACGATGTAAGGGCGATTTTCTACGTTGGGGGAAGAATGAATATTTTTTTTTTTTTTTTTGGTGGTCTGATTTCAGACTGGTATGAATGTTAATTGGTTTTGACTGAGGTTTTTTTGGAAACAGACTACAAAACAGTGGAGATATTCAAAGAAGTTAAGCTTTAATATGATGATAGAAAATATTATTGAGTGTGAGTTTTTATATGAATTTTTCTGAATGGTTGATCGAATGGGAATTTAAAAGGGGAATTTATATGTGCTATAAAGATCTCAATGCAAGCTGCAGTTATTGTAAAACTGAACGTTATTTTGTATTTTAAAAATAACCTGATCCTTCTCCCGAGCCCCTCCCCCACCTTCTGAATTTTAACGTTTAGGAAACGATGTTAAATAAAGTTAAAATTAATCGCTTACGTTATATATAACATATGACCTAGAGTAAAAAACAAGGAACATTGAAAAGTTTTAAATTTAGAAAATGTTATCAATGTTCAATGCTATCAAGAGGATTTTATGAATATGCTACTTGTTGCCCGAGGCAATGAAGTTGTTGCATAGGCGGAATCTTGTAAGTTCAAGTACATATATTACATGTAAAAGTCCAATCAAACATAAAATTAAATTCTAAGGCAAGGCAAGTTCATTAGTTTAGTTAATAAATTCAATTTAATTTTGAAATAGAGAGGAGTTGTCCTAATAAAAACTTGACCGGTCAGTCTTTCCAATATACAAATCAGGATTTTTGGAAGATATAGGTAATTATTGTAGAACCTCGTTTTTGGATCCCCTGTCAATAATTTTTAATGGTGGTTGTTAAAAATACTTGAATAATAGGTCTCAGATAAACATATCCTGACTCCATACAAACTTGTCTTTACAATAAAACAGAAAATATTTTTCATTTGAATAGTAGAAAAATCTTTTCTTGGTAAAGGAAGTAGAAAATATTTATTCTTTCAAAGAAAAAAAAACCATTCATAGAAAAATATTTATTCTTTCAGAGTAGAAAAATACTTATTCTTTGGCAGTATGAGGATTTCATTGAATTTTTTCCAGAAACTGTGAGTTCGGTTTATCGTGTAAATTCGCAACCGATCTGAGAATATAGTGACTCTTATGATTAATTATGATACTCTTATGATTATGATACTCGTTTGGGTCGGTGACGCCTCTCCGGTATCGTTCTGCTTATGGCAGATTTGCTTACTTTATTCACCACATTTTATCCTATTTATAAAGATTTAAAGTGTTGATTGAGGCTTTGGGGAATTTTTATATTCGTCAATTAGTAATGCAGATTCTCAGTTGTTCAGTAGCTGCATATTATAAAAATTTAAAAATAACGTTAAAAATACCTTAATTCTTTAAGTTTTTTTTTAATTTGAACGGTGGTGAAGGAATGCACTTACGCACTTCCTGCAGGGTCTTTGCAGGGTGTGTTGGGCTCAAAGTCAGGACGCTAGCCGCCCTGACCTAGCAGAGCTACATGGAATCATAGTGACTATGAAACAGCGTTCCTCCCACCCCCTATCGACAAAACGCCCTCACCGTCTTTCCAAGAGCGGCTGGAATCGCTTCTCGGCATGTCATCGGTCAGCCCCGGAGTTCATGGCAGCAGATTAAACTATCAGTTGCTCTTCCTGCTTGGGCTTCTGCAGCGGAGCCTCTCTTCGGGGTCCTCTTGGGATCGTTAGAGCGAGACGACTTCCCGCTTGTGGGAAGCCAGCACGTTCCTCCTCCAAGAGGCTACCCGTCCCGCTCTACTAACCTGACCTAAAGGGGCGGCATGCGCATTAAAAAATGCGCGAGTGCCACTCCCCAACCCGCACGCGACCAATTCTTTAAGTTAAGATAAATCCAAAACATTGAATTTAGAAATTTTTTAACCAAAAGATGAACGTTTTTATGATAATGGTGCAAGGTGAATCATTTACCAAGGTGGATGAATCCTTCCTTGTATACTGTGGGTTAAGGTAGTCGTTTGCTTTTTTTTACTTCTTTCTGCCCCATATATAAATGATTTTGCGAGAAAACGTTTGTATATTAAATTTTGTCGATGACATTTTACTGCTGATCGAAAACCTTTTCAAACGTATTTGAAAAATAAGTTGATTAACTACCCTGATCGTTGTTCAGTGTCTGTAAGATTAGATAAATCAATAAGTTTGAATAAATATTGATTTTTGGAAGTGAGGGGACTTAAAAATTTTACGATAGTGTTGCACATGATTTTGTCGATATGTAGAACTATTTGGGCGGATTTCACGCTTATTACTTCTTTTACCGAAAAATCTTTGGAATTACAAAAATATTTAATATTTTAGAAAAGATATTTTTTAAAGGATAATTTTCAGTAACCATAAAAACAATTTTTCATCTCGTGATACTCAATAAAAATATATTAGGAAGAAGAATGGTTTTATAAAACAATAGAACGGGCAAATTGCGTGAAATATTGATTAAGTAAAATGATATTGATATAATTTCTACATTAATTTACTAAATAAAAAGTGAAGAGAAAATATTACATTTTATATATATATATATATATATATGTGCTATATTTAATGTAATACACGTATTTATGTAATATATTTTATTGAATTTTTTTGTGGTGTTTTTATTAAAATATGAAGTTGTATAAATTGGTTTCGGTTCAATTAAAAAAAAAGAAAAAAGGAACAATTGATAATTAAAAATTGACTTCTTCCTCAATCTTTATTGAGGAATCTCGTATTTCCTTACAGTAATCAACTATTAGCATTGAGAAAAAAAGTGTACGGAATAAGAATTCTCATAACATTTGGGAAAATGTACGCAGATTTTCTATCGACTTCTTTATCAAGATCGGTATTTTAAATCAATTATATATTTGTAAAGGTTGAAATAAATATACAAAATAGGACATATTAATAATAATAATAATAATAATAATAATA
>JAAAKQ030051078.1:0-16263 GCA_010016005.3 Zanna intricata | reverse complement strand
CTTCATTCACATTCATACACATCATCCTCATTCATCCTCTGAAGTAATACCTTAACGGTAGTTTCGGAGGCTAAACAAATAAAAGAAAGGAAAAGAAAGACTAATCCTTGTGTGATAAGCATAATCCCAGTCGACTGATAACAAATAACGTATAACTTTTTTAATTAATGACCACCAAATGTTATGAAAATAATAATTTTAATTATAATCATACATATAACACTATATGCAAGAATACAAATTCATAGTTTTTAATAATTCCTGAAGATGGAGTAATGACTCAGAAAGCGCTTGGATAATACATCATAAAACAAATTGTTGATAAGTGGAAATATATTGTTTATACAAAGTATATCAATATAACAGTGTCAATGTTGAAAATTCGATATTTTCTCATTTTTCTTGCCCATTTTGATCGAATTCCGACCAAATTTAGACCAGTTATTAGCAATTTTGAGGGTAGTACTTATTTCACTTAAGAATTTGAAATTCTTGAACTTAAAAAAAAAAAAGTAAAACACTTGTTTGATAAGCTGAATAATTAAATAATTATAAATTGCAAGTAAAAGTAATTATAATACGATGAGGCTAATGTGATTTGAAAAAAACAACACTTTAACTACATTAACTCTTGTGGATATAAAATATAAAAGCATATTACAATCATGGCAAGAACTGCTTTTATACTTCGGTACTCATAATGAGTTTTTTAAAACTATTTTCTAGAAAGTTTTATTGAACATAATTGAAGCTCTTTTTTATTATTAGTTATCATTTTATCCATAATGTAATTGTACTTTTTTTTTTTTAATTATATACATTTTTTTATTCAGTTTGTCAAAATTAATGTGAAAGGATATAATATCTGTTAATAGAACGCATTTTTGGTTTTATACTTCTTTCATGCTTTTTCTTTTTTGGTTTTGCCTTCGGAACCACCATAGAATTGGCACTAAAGAATTGATTCGTCATTCACAGGATGAATGAGAATGAAATGTATGAATCTAAAAATAAAGTGTAGTCATATACACAGTCTCAAGTCTTACCATTTCTGAGATTTGTGGTTAATTAACCCTTTAGCCTTTACTAGGAAATCGTTTTTCGCTTAGCTTAAAGAAATTAAATTTACAAAGTGTCAAAAAGAGTACTTTTCATTAGTTTTCCTTCAGTTTGACAAAAAAAAATCTCAATTATCAAATGAAATTAACATAATTCATTAGAAAAATAATTGGGGAAAAAATTAGGATCATCTTTGAAATATTTCTCGTTATTATGAAGCGAATTATTAAGCTTCTTAGACAAAAAAACTCATACGTAAAATTTAGTGCAATCATACAGTTTTTTGTTTCTCTAGATTTTTACAATTTGTAAAATAATCATTGAATGGCGTTATGAATAAAGTAAAAAGTATAATAAAGATTAAAAAATTAAGCTCTGCGTTTTATTTTATTTCTCGTTCATTTTTCCATTAAAGTGTACAATATAAATTTTATTATAGGAATTTTTCTTGCTGTAGAAGTATCCATTTCATAATAACTTTAATTCTTACTAGACTTCATGTCTGTACGATACAGGTAACAAAAAATTTCAAATAAATAAATAAATTTTCAAAATACAAGGTATTAAAAATAACAATTTAAAAATATAATAAAAATACACAAAATACATTTAGATAATACCTTTATCTGAATGAAAATGCATTCAGACAATACTTTAAACGGTCTAGACTGCAACTAAATAACATAGGAGTTGTAAAGTAATAATCCACTAACGAGAAAATTGGGAAAGTAAAACCTACAATAAAATTAACCTCTCAAAGAGAACCAAACACAGATATTACGTCACAATGATAGGACTCTCTCTTTATCTGTTTGGCCTCCGGAACTAACGTAAGGTATTACTTCAGAGGATGAATGAGGATGATGTGTATGAATGGAATGAAGTGTAGTCTTTTACCAATCTCAGGTCAACCACTCCTGAGAAGTGTGGTTAATTGAAATCCAACCACCAATGAACACCGGTATCCACGATCTAGTATTCAAATCCGAATAAAAATGTTTATCTTTACTAGGATTTGAACCTTAGAACTCTCGACTTTGAAATCAGCTGACTTGCGATGTCGCGTTAACCACTAGACCAACCCCGTGGGTCACAATGATAGGATTAGTGATACTAGTATACGGAAGTGAAAAGTTTCACCAGATCAACCTGGAATCATTAAAGAAAATAAAGAGAAGAACAGGGAACACACAATCCTAGGCTGTAAGAAAACAATAGAAAGATAAAATTTAACTAATAACTGTATAAAGAAATAGAGGATAAGGAAAAAGCGATAAGAAGAAAGAGACAAATTCTTGTGCCTACAGAATGGAAATAAACAAACATTCATGAGTATCTACGAACTAATGAAGAAAGAATTACAAAATCTAGGAATCCGAGATTAGGAAATGCAAGATAAAAAGCTATTCAGAAAAAAATTACAAGAAATTGAGTTTTTTAATCGGTGAGAAGAAAAATAATCAGGCCTAAGAAAAATGTTCGGAAAAGGGAAAGAATAATACGCGGAATGAATGAAAGAACGTTGGGAAAATAAACCAAAAACCAGAAAAGTTGCGAGATCCATAATTGGCCTAACCGAAAAATAATAGTAAGCATAAATCTTAAACACCAGGGTGTCAGAAAACAAATTTCGAGCATTTAATTTAAATTACGAGAATTTACTCGTAGAATAACAAATAAATTTGTTTTGTTACATAAAAATAATAAGTTTTTTTTTTTTTTACTTCTTATGTTAACTCAATATACTATTTACAGCTCCGCAGACGTCAAACCGATAATCAATCTCGTTCCATACTTTGGCGAGCATATATGCAGGAATCGCTTCCACGTCTATTGTTATTCTTTGGCGCAGGTGGAACTGGTTGACATTTTACAAGAAGAAATCCACTGCATTAAAATTCGGGACTTCGAGGTAGCTAAGCGATGCGAGTATCTTTGCCTAATCAGCCTTTTGTTAATCTGTCTGTTTGAGCGCAGTCAGCAGAACTTCTGTAGGATGCGAAAGGTTCATTTCTAATTAGATCCTCCATTTTCAATTTGCGAAAACACAGAACTCTCTAATATGTCCGAGTACATTACGCCCGTAATACTACACTCGTGCAAAAAAAATTCCGAAAAATTCGATTATGCATGGATAACATGCTAAAATTCACTTTCGGACAATTTCGGACGAATTCCACCGATCAGTTTGGATTTTCTGACCCTATACTAGAGAATTATGGCATTTAACGACTCCACGAATATTAAATTTTATTTCATTAGTAAATAAAATGCGCTGCAAGTAGTTTACCTCTACAGAAAGGAAGTAACTTGGTAGTTACAAATTAAACTTTTTGTGGCTTATCGTCGGATTAGTTGAAGTTTATATGAACAATCGCTTGCGAATATCGTGGACAAATTGTTTAATCTATGACAAATAACACCCTACGAACTGAACCGTCTGGATTTCGACAGACTTCGTAATCTCTTAAACGTAGGCTCAATCGACAGGAAATATTTCCAAAATTTGTTCTGTCTACTCTCAAGGTTAACGGAATACGCATGCGCAGGTAAACCGACTCGCAATGTAATTTTAGTCAGTCGAGATGTGGACCCCACAACAGAAGGATCAGTGCTTGGTTTGGTTTGCGGAGTTTCAATCAATTACGCTTGTTAAACGGCGTATACGAACTGAATGAAATATCGATCCTCCTACATTCAAGTCTATTTTTCGTAGGATACGAATTTAAGAGAGTCTGGAAGTTTGGTTTCAAACCCGGAAATCATGAAAAAGTTTCAGTCAGTAAAAAAACTTTGGATCGTGGACGTGACGCATTCACTACTAGTATTGGATAAATCAATTAGGCGTGCTAGTTACGGATTGCAGATTCCTCATTCTCCTGTTCAGACATTGTCATAGCGGTTCTGTTTATGAGCGTACAACATACAACTCCATCACGTCAAACTAAATGAACACCGCCTACGATATATTTGTTGCAGAGGTAATGCACAGTATCGAAAACAATCCTAATTATCTTGATGCGTTATTTAGTGATAAGGCAATCTTTCATATGTGCGAGAAAGTTAACAAACATAATTGTCGAATGTGGAGTACTGAATACAGTAATCGAAAATGAAAGGGACTCCTCACCAATATCTGGTTAGGACAGAACAAAGATCGCAATTTCTGGTCTGTTGTTTATCATGGAGCCACTGTGACAGGACACTTACTCCGGGGTTGGATCGGACGAGGAAATCTAACGGCAGGGCCAGCTAGACTCTAGATATTACTCCTTTGAACACTTTCGGTTGGGGATTTATTAAAAGTTGTGTGTACCAAAGAAAATTTAGGGTATTTGGATTTAAAAAGAGAATTGTTGAATGTGTTGGTCTAATAACGCAGCAGATGCTTCTAAACATCTGACAAGAGTTTGATTATCATCTAGACGTCTGCCGATCTGCAGAAGGTGCACACTTCTGAACTTGACTAAGGTATTTTAAAACTTTGTGAGTTGCTGTGTTATTAAAAAAAATATATAACATTATATTAGCTTGTTATTTACGTTAACTAGTTACTTTTGGATTGCCTATCTTTACCCCGGACACTGAATGGTGGTTAAAACTTCAAATATTTTCCGTTTTATGTATTATTTATTAGTTGCCATAAAAAAATGATGTAATTCATTTAGTATAAAATGTAAATCACTGCTGAACTCGCAAAGGTTATTCCTAAACTCCCCAAAAATCAATAAAAAAAAAAAACATCCTACGCGAGGCAGGCTTGCTAAGGAAAGTGAGGAGTAAAATGAACTCCCTTACTTTTGCATTAAGTAAACATAAAATCGCTAAGTCAAATAGACGGAAATTCAGAAAAAGTTCAGCATTACAAGTCACACCTTAACTTCATATATCACTAGCTGTATAATGAACATAATTACTGCAAGAGAAAGCAATTCGCACGAGTGAAATTTTTAACTCAAGTGCTTTAAATACGTCACAACCATAAGAGATAAATTGTATAAAATAATAAATTAATGTGTACTCCTTTTAAGAAAAAATCTATATATATATATATATATATATATATATATATATAATAAAGAGTCCAGAAAATTGCCTCATAGCAGAATATAATAATTATTCATAAAAGATACATTTTTTAAAACTAAATTACTAGGTTTTTCTTTTCTTTATGCACAGCTCTTTCGCAAATATCTCTGCTCCATCAGAATGTATAAATATTATATATATATAGATTAAAACCGTACTTAAAAAAATTTAAATACTGCTATTGAGCGGTGTAGAGAAGTATTTTTTATCACAGCTGTAATAGATACACCAATAAAAAGGTTATGTCATTTCTCTATATACCTCTTAATTATATTTTCATAATAATGAAAATTATTATGATAAAGGACAGTCAAATTATGGTTCTGCGAGCCGGGAGGTATAAATACTGCTGGGAACCCCAACAGACAAGAGTCTAGTTTTGCAAGGCCGAGTTCAGTGCAGCGTGTGACAACAGCGATAACAGTAAGTGTGTGATAACAATGACCGAAGAGTATATCACGAGTATTCCATTTCGGACAGTGGTTGAAAACAATAAGTTATTTGTAATTAGGAGTGAAAGTGATAGTAATCTATTCAATCTATTCATAAAGTGTAGTGTAGTTCTTTTACAAACAGTAAAAGTAATAATAATTGCAAAAATTGAATTGTATGAACTTCTTATAATTTTGTAATTCTATCTTTTTATTCGAATTACTATTTTGTATGATATTTATTATTTATTCAATTTTATATATTTTTAGAGTAATAAAGTGTATCTATAAGAAATTTTTACGTTTGTTAGTCTCCCAATATCCTTATCCAACCAGTAGTACGTAAAAATATACATATGAAAGCTTATATATACCGTAAAATACACAGTACTGGTATAACGTATTTTATAAAAAGTAGCTTTATGGGAAGGGGAGTTTTGGAGAAATTTTTTAAAAAAATGTTAGTAAAATGGTATAAGATGTACGTATGTATTGAGATTAATATAAATTAGGGTTATGTTTGCAAAATTTTGAGAAAATTTATTACAAAAACTTTTACCAACAAATTGCCGTATATACACAAAATGTTATTTGCCACAAACACACGTACATAAGTGCGTACGAACATTACTCCCCCCACTTTTTTTTATTTTTTAAGGTCCCTGGATCATGAAAAGTCGTAAAATTAAAAAAAAAAACCATACTCATTTCTTAACAGATTTGTACTTTCCTTCCTGTGGCACGGAACTATAATGACAATAAAGTAGTATTTATATATATATAAAACTTAAATATGGTAATTATTTAATGTTGAACATAGAAAAAATAAATTTTGCAAATGAACCAATCTTAAAACAATTTTTGCATATGAGACCACCATATCTCAAGTCCTCCCAAGGAAACTCATGGGGGACACATCTCAAACATTTTAAGTAGTATTTTTCAAAATTCATACATTTTGTTATGCCCGCAATGGGTTGACTTGAGAGACTTGGAAGAAGGCGATTCAAATGATAAATTTATTTAAAAAACCAAGTATATAAAAATAAATAAAATCAAGTTTATATATACCAAATATATAAAACTGATATAAAAAAACTACATATATTTACTTCTTTAACAGAGTATTTGGGCCTTTTCTGTTTTACCCGTTTAATCGTCTTTTTTTTTACATTACATATTAAAATTGCTCGTGTTTTAACTAATGCCATAAACAGGAAGTGAAAATTAGCCAAAGAAGAATGAATTAAAGAAAATTGTTCAGAAGTGGAAAGAGAAGTGATCATTGGTAAAATAGATGAGGATACAGGAAAGTTAAGAAGAATATTGTGGTACTTAAATTAAAATCTAATTATGTGTTTAATAAATATGGTACATCAATCTATAGTATGAAAGTAAAGGTTGATAGGTGGGTGGAATATATTTAAGAGTTTATGGAGGAAATAAATTAAAAACTGATGTTATAGAGGAAGAAGAGGAAGTCGAAGAGGATAAAAAGGGAAGATACAGTACTGAGATACGAATTTAATAGAGCATTAAAAGATTTGAATGGCAGAAGAAAAGCTCCTGGGATAGACGGGATATCTGCAGAATTACTGCGCAGTGCAGGTAAGAAAGCGATAGACAGATTATACAAACTGGTATGTAATATTTATGAAAAGGGGGAAGCTCCGTCAAACTTTAAAAAGAGTGTTACTACAATGATTCCAAAGAAAGCAGGAGCAGATAAATGTGAAGAATACAGATAAGCTTAACTACCCCTACGCATTAAAAATCTTAACTAGAATTCTGTACAGAAGAATTGAGAGGACAGTGGAAGAAGTGTTAACAGAAGACCAATTTCGTTTCAGGAAAAGTGTAGGTACAAGGGAAACAACTTTAGTAGCACTCAAATTAGCATAAAGAAGATTAAAGAAAAACTCACCATCAAACATGGCATTTATAGACTGCATTTGATTACTTAGACTGGAATAAAATGTTTAGCATTTAAAAAAATTTAGGATTCGGGTATAGAAACAGAAGAACAATTGCTAACATTTACAGGAACCAAATTGTAACAGTAATAATCGAAGAACATAGGAAAGAAGCATAGGGGAAACATATGAAAGAAATATTTAAACGAAGAATGAAATTTTATTTTTTATTAAACTTTATTTAATTATTATTTAAATTTTAATTATTACATTTTTTATATTATTTTATTTTCAGAAATAGTTTATAAAAAAATGGAATTATAGAGAATTTTAATAGAATAGCTATTTAATACTTATATATTAATAAACAGATTGGAAATATTTTTTTTTTAATTTACATTTTTTTTCACAAAAAATTTTTCTTTGTTATTATTATAATTTTAAATTTTCATCTAAATATTAGACAAGAAATATGAAGTAAAGGATCTTATAAAATCTGACAATCTCAAGCAGGGTGGTAGGGGGATAAAAATCGTCCAAAAATCATAATTATACGGTGACAATTTAGAAATGGTTCTTTATAATGGTTTTATTACCTTAAGGTTATCTAATAAAATTTATTTAGGAGGTAAATTCTTAATAAAAATTAGGCATATTTCCAGTTTGAATTAAAAGGTTCATGAAAAATAAAGTTTTATATCTTTTTAATGAAACTGTAAAATAATCAATAATGTTAAATAGTCTGGAATAAATAAAATATAAAATAAAATTAATTAAATAGTCTGGATCTGAATAAAAAAATCCAGATAAGAGACGTATCGGGAAAGAAGTAGGAATAAATCATTTTTTCAATAATTAAGGCCTATATTATGATGAAAGATTATATGCCAAAAATCATTTATTTATTAATCTGTAACAAAGAATTCTAAAAATTAAAAATATTCACACGGAACTTAAGGCTGAATGATGAATATAAAAAGACAAATAACAAGTACTGTAAGATATTTTTACAAGTTAGGCATCACGATCAGCTCGATAGTAAAAAGAAATCTCGCAAAGCTGCCGTGACGCATTCAATAGATCATTAAACAGACTGAAAGGCGAATAAATCGTTTTACTTCACCTGATAACACTTATTTGTATATTATATTTACTTATATTTTATACGGTCGTGTGATCTTTTATAGTATTTTACCTGGAAAGATAAATTGCAGTCCTCAATGGTCATAACGTAAATTAGGATGCTCTTAAAATGACACTAAATAAAAATTCATTCGTATCTCTTGAAGTAAAATTATCTTTCATCAATTCAACTGTTATGAAAACATTTTTCATTTACGAAAGAAGGTTAATTTTTAATTCCACATTATATATATATATATATATTTTTTTTTTATAAAACATTTATTAAAGTATTATAATTTAAAAATATTTTTATATGTTCATGATTATTTTGTGTGATTAAATGATTTTTATTTAATTATACTATTAAATTTTAAAATGTATTGTGTTTGTGATAAAAATGTGTTGTAAAATACATACTACTGTAATTTAAATTTGTATTATAATTAAAAACGTTTTAAGTTCTTCTTTTTCATACTAGACTTCTTTTTTTTCTTAAAACATTAATATTATTTATTTATTTATTTAATTTTCATAACGTTCAAACAGTTGATTTCTTTACAATTAAATCTACACTAGAAAGAAAATTAACAAATATAAATTACATGTTAACAGATTGAAAATAAATAAATTTTTTGTAGTTTTGGCAATACATGATGACCTACAATAGACGTTATGTTTTTGAGTTATGTTATTTTGATGTATTATTTAAATACGTTTAAATGTTATTATTTTTATAATAATATATTAAACATATACATCGTTTGCAGTTCAAGTTCAGTTTCAAAGAAAAGGTTGTTTTTATGAAAAAAAAAAAAAAAAAAAAACTTCTTTCAGAATAATCGTAAGTTTATTTTATGATCTGTTTTTACTAACTGTACACTAAAAGCAAAATAATAAAGGTATAAAGTTGTAATTTTTTTTTAATCGATCGCTGCACTCCGTAGTGATATTATATACATTAAATGTTTATTTGTAATTTGATATCTTAACCTCATATTTCTGTACGCGTGAATCGATTTTATAAAAATGAAAAAAAAATAAAAAGTTAACTTCTAAAACCACTTTTACTTTAAAAATACAGTGCAGTAGCACAATAAAAATCTGATCGTTAATTATGACGATTTTATCTCGCTTCTCTTTGTTATTTAAAGTTAATCAAAACAATTTGTTTTTTTATTTTTTATTAAATTAAGTAGCATTAATTGGTTATCAACTACTAAAGAATCTCATCAGCATCTAATAAATTATAATATATTCCTGATATACGGGAACCCGTTAACGTGGCTTCCGGCATTTTACACTTTTGTCTGCATCTGATAGGTTAAGGTATGGGGATTCCTAATACCATCTGTTAATTCATAGATAAATATCGCGTCAACTGTGCCTCTATTCAATTTTCTTTCTTTTGCGATATTGCGTCATAGTTTGAAATTAACAAAAGAATTAGCGTAATATTAAATAATCTTAAAATATTTTTTTTGAAATTTGTTATGTTTTGATCAACGTTTTAAATATTTTCATTTTTTTACTTTTATAGGTAATCTTTCTTACTCTCTCATTGGTAATTCGTTTATTTATTATTTTTTTTATGATTACATTCTACTTAATTTTACTTTCTTATAGACAGATTTTTATTTGTGTAGCTATAAAAGGTAGGTGTTCTCGTAAGTGGTTAAGGAGGAAGGTGGGGGACCAGACCTTTTCATTATTTAACACTTCACTAAACCCAAAATTCTACTTTTTTATTTTTAATTTTAAGCAGAACAGTTTTCAATTGCTCGTGTTCTATGGGAAACAACTACATTCTAATTAAATCCTAAAATTTCTAGTACTCCTTAATTCCTGAAACACTATAAATATTAATTTATAGTACCATTAAATTGTAAAATATTATGCACTTAGCAAAATATTATACAAAATATCATGACTTCTTAGCAGCAAATCTATTACTATTTTTAAAAATTGTATTATATGATATTAAATTTTTGATGTATCTATCTAATTAAAATTGGATATAGCATAGGAAAGTTCTCAGCCTGACATGAAAACACAATATTTTTCAGAAATTTTTATTTTTCAACTCAGTTATGTTGCAATCCGATACAATTAGACCAACGATTTTTTCCTAACTTTTTAATACCTTCTGTATAACCAGATTTGTCCAGTTCTCTGGACTTTGTTTTCTCTGGATTGGTTTTCTCTGCTTTTGATCTCATTATTTTGTTGTTGCCAATAAGCCATACATGTTTGAGCTCCCCAGCATCGCCAGTATTTTCACCGCCGAGCTCTTAGCTATTAAAAAGGCCTTATATATAATTAGCCTAACATTTCGATACGTACTCTAATTCATGAGTTCCTTACAGTCAATTGTGATGTTTACTCCATGTACTCTGTTGTCTGTGAGATTCAGTCTGTTATTTCGCAAATGAACCACCGTAATACAATTGTGAGCTTCTGTTGGATTCCCAGTCATATTAGGATTTCAAGTAAAGAACGCGCTGCGCTGATAATACGGAAAAGGAGGCTTGTTTCTAGCCTTCTTTTACCAATCGCGTCGCCTAGAATGATTTTGTCTGTTTTCTAAAGAGTTTTTTCAGAAGAATTTTCTAGAGGGTACTTCAAGATGAGTGGCATAGTAAATGGAATGCTATTATTAAAAATCTGTTTCCTGAAGAGGTTGGTTTATGATGAGTGGAAAAGAGAACGGAATATTATTATTAACAATAAACTTCACCCAATTAAAAACGCTGTGTCACTGTAGAGTAGAGTTTCTCATTCAGAAAGAACTGTCGACATGATTTTATTAACTGCCGCTTGCTAATAGGGCACACTAAGCTCACTTGTGAATATCTGATCAGACCCAAACAGATGCACCAATTTGTGGTCGCTGCAACTGCCAACTAACAGTGCACCACATCCTTGTGCAGTGTTATGCGGTATTGTGTCTCAAGTTTAAACTAGGGACTAACATACAAAATATTCAAGGAGATAATTAAATATTATCTTATATTTTACGATTTCTTAGCCAACTACGTAAAGCTTTCAGGTTTAGGAAGAGGAAGCCAAATTGGTTTTGGCAGCCAAATCCGGCTAAAACAAAGCAAATTGGAAGCTTAGGTCATGGAATTTTGTTCAATAGCCCGAGATATGTGTGCAGGCGCATTATTGTTGTGAAAGAGTATTTCGTTGTGGTTACATGTGGACATTTAGTCTGAATAAATTTTTAATTGGTCTAGGCGAGGCATAATACCCCCCCCCCCAAACGTGATACTAGTTTTTTTCCAGGTCAAATTATAAAAAAAAATCTAAAAAAGGAAAAATCTGTTCATGGTATGGTGTTGATCAACACCATACCATGAGAATCCTAAAAAAAAAAACGTAGCCATGACTTTTTCTGCAGATGGAAACGTTTTTGCTTTATTTGGCGCAATTTCACCTGCTTCCACTGACTGTTTGGTCTGACGTATAATAATGAATCCATGTTTCATCTATTGTTATAAAAAAAACTCAGTGGCTCGCAATTAAATATGCATAAACATCTAGAAGAAATGATCAGTCGAATACGGTTTTAATTGATTGTTAATAAACGCGGCACCCATCCAGCGAAAAGCTTTTTCATTCCCATAACATTGTAAAGCTCGCGTACCTTCAGTCTGTGATCATTTAATATGGCATTATTGATATTCGTGACTATTTCTTCGGCCGTAGAGATTTTTTGGCCGTTTTCCTAGCGTTGCGTCATCTTGAATGGATGTACGACCACGTTTAAATTCAGTAGCCCATACTTTTTTTGTGGAAAACCAAGAGGAAGATTATTTAAAATGGAATTTACTAACCCTTCACTTATCCGTTGTTGTACTTGTTATAACAAAGTACTTCATAAAACTCTCATAACGTAAATTTTATCCATTTTTCAGAAAATATCAAAATTTGATCGTCAAAAACAAGCAATTAAACGCACGAGTATGGAACTACTCAAAGATTATATTTAATAGTAGCATTTTAAACATCTTTTGATCGTACTTCGCCCTTTCTGTGTCATGCCGAAAATCTCCGAACGACCCGTTTTCCCTTCTTTTCTTGTTTAGCCTACAGAACCACCGTAAGGTATTATTCAGAGAATGAATGAGGATGATATGTATGAATTAAATGAAGTTAGTCTTGTACAATCTCAGGTCGATCATTTTTGAGAATGCCGGCCTCCGTGGCGCGAGTGGTAGCGCCTCAGCCTTTCATCCGGAAGTCCCGGGTTCGAATCCCAGTCAAGCATGGCATTTTTCATACACGCCTACAATTCATTCATCTCATCCCTCTAAAGATATTCTGAATTGCGATTCCGTAGGTTAATAAAAAAGTCGACCATTCCTGAGATGTGTGGTTAATTGAAACCCAACCACTACAGAACATCAGTATCCACGATCTAGTATTCAAATTTGTATAAAATTAACTGCCTTTACTTTTGATTTGAACCTTAGAACTCTCAACCGAACGGCCCGACGTAGAATAAATAAAAAAAATTGCAGAAAATTTTTAGAAACATGTTAATGATCTTCATATTCCATTTGCCAATTTTTTAGGAAGGGATTCTGCAGCATTAATAGAAAAAAAATGTGGATAGTTTAAATGAGCAAGTAATATCTTAGAAATTAGTGAAACAGAGATGAAAGAGAAAATTTTGAATTATGAGGAGGATATTTATTAAAATTGCGCCAATTTATATAAAAAAAGAAATAATGTCAAGATAAATAAAAAGAACTAACAGATTCCATAATATCTGGTTTTTACAGACTAGTAAAAAAATGTCATTCTTGATAATGATCTAATCGTAAAATGGGGCTGTTTATTGGACACAAATTATAGGGAAAAATTGGTGGTTTTAGTTGTATTTTGGACCTGACAAATTTAAAAAAAAAAGTCACAAACTGTATTTGTTATAGTTTCCTAGAAAATATTTGAAAAACCACAAAAAAAAAGTAAATAAAAATTGGAGGTTAGGCGTAAATATATTTTGTTAAAATTTCAATAAAACGTTGCTGAAAGTATTAAAAATTTAAATAAACAAAAAATTGATTTAAAAATTTCAAAAAAAAAAAAAACAAAAATAGGATTAATTTTTCAAAAAAAAATTAAATAAAAAATTGTCATTTAATTTTTTATTTATTTAATTTTTTTTTGAGTGTTAAGTTAAAACTACAGATAAAAAAACTCAATTTGGTGTTTAAAAACTACAATTAGAATTAAAATTGAAAAAATTATGCTTATAAAAAATAATTTTTTAATGCTTTAGTAATTTGTACTCTTGTTGCGGTAATGTAGCTTGCTAGAAAATTTCTTGCGATAAAGAAATAAATGTGTTTCTCTGTTGATATTTATTTACACTAACAATAGGTTTTTACTGTAATGCAAAAATGTTTTTTTTTTCTTTTAACGATTTCATATTCACAAGGAGAGTTTAGACTTTCACCGACACATTTCTTTTTAGGTTTACTAAACATTATTTTAAATGTAATACGCGCTACTATATATTGAATGATCTAGATCAAACACAATTGTGGTGTAGTATAGTATACAGTCTTATGAATGGTTTATTTTTATAATGAATTATGAAAAAAAATCTATAAAAATTATAAGAAAATTTACTTTTTTTTTTTTTTTTTTGTAAAATTGACATTTTAACGCATTATATATATATAATTGCATATATTTTAACTAGTTAAAAAAAAAAGAAAAGATTTTGGTTTAATTCTAGACGATATAACATCAGCTGATATTATTTGAAATTATATTACGTAACCTTTATTGATTCCTAATAAATATTATTGAGAAACGCGCGTCAAAAAAAAAATTATACTTATAGGTTTGTAATATTTTCCAGACAACAGCAACACCAAAAAAAGATGCACCTATTCAAGTTATACCACAAATAATTTTATCACTTTCTATTGAATTGCAAAAGAAAAACAGCTGTCTTGACTGTGAACTTGTTTTCTAATGTTTATGCAATAAAAAAAAAAAAACTGTTCAACTTCCGTTTTTCAATGTTTTGCAGGAAATGAAAGTAATGTGTAAGGTCTTCCCCCCCACAAAAAAAAAAAAAAAAAAAAAAAAAAATTGGAATTAGTATAAAATTAATTTTATACTAACGTGTATTTTTTTTCCGTTTTATGATCCGTAAAGCAAAAAAAAAAAAATGGTTTTCACCATTTGACAAATATGCTCATTTACAAATTGTTAGAACTTTATTTGATATTATGTTAAATCCGGAACAGCTAATTTTTTTTTTTTTTTTAATGTTTGAGAAAATAATTATAACCTGACTAACGAAAAAGTGTATTTAAATAATTGTACAAGAAGAAAAAAAAATAGCTGTAAACTACATTTTTTTTTTTTTTTTTTGTTTAACCTCCGGAATCACAATTAAGTATATCTTCGGAGGGGAAGGATGAGATGAATAAATTGTAGCGTGTGTGAAAAATGCCATGCCTGACCGGGATTCGAACCCAGGACCTCCGGATGAAAGGCCGAGACGCTACCACTCGGCCACGGAGGCCGGCGTAAACTACATTAAAGCCTGTTTTATATTTATTAAAATAAAATACATTTTTTTCTTATATATCTGGAAAGTTTAAAAATGTTTGATGATAAAATTAATGTGCATATATATAATACATGTCGAATAAGATATTCATTTACTTTTCATTTCATTAAATCTCAATTCGTTTCGTTAATAATTTATACGACAATATGAACTTATGCCGAACTCCGTGGCCGAGCGGTAGCGTCACGGTCTTTCATCCGGAGGCCCAGAGTTGGAATCCAGGTCAGGCATGGCATTTTTCACACACGCTACAATTCATTCATCTTCATCCTTTGATTTAATACTTAATTGTGGTTCCAGAGATTAAAAAAAAATATGAACTTATGCAAAAAAAAAAATGTTATCTTCATCTCTAGTAATTATATCAAAATAAGTTCATGAATAATGTAATACCTTATAACAGAGATTATACAATTTCACCGTTTATTATTATGAAAGGTTTTTTAAAGAAAAATTAAAATTAATGAAACCAAAAAATCTATTTAAAAATTGTTAATTTATGCTGTTTCGGCGTATCTATTTATGAAGAAATACAGTCCATTTGTAAAAATAGAAAATAATATTTAACATCTAAATTTAATTAAATATATCTAGAACAGTAAAGCAGTTTTTATTTTTGTTTATCTTTGATCAGTTAGTTGACCGTTTTGATGGATTTCTCTATTATTGTTTGTTTTATATTGTAATAAACTGTTAACTTTGGATAAGGATGATTTTTTCTAATTTGTTATAAAAAATGATAGAAAAAGAGATAGAAAAAAACTAAATTTCACCCTTTAATTCATCAATAAAAAACCACTTACTTGTCATTTTCCGTCTCGAACGGATATTCGGTATAGTAAGTAGTTATGCACGATGTTAGACAGAGATCGGAAAATCACAACCTGGGAGCTAAATTAAGCCAGCTGCCTTTTTAAGTACTTTTCACCAGCTAAAAATGGATTTTACATATTTTGAAGTACGCACTATAATTTTTTTTTTTTTTTTTTTGTTTCACCTCCGGAACCACCGTTAGGTTACATCTTCAGAGGATGAGATGAACGAATTG
>JAAAKQ030051045.1:0-16263 GCA_010016005.3 Zanna intricata | reverse complement strand
AATCCGTATAAAAGTTTTTATCTTTACTAGGATTTGAACCTTAGAACTCTCGACTTCGAAATCAGCTGATTTGCGATAATCGCGTTAACCACTAGACCAACCTGGTGGGTTTACAATCCAGACTGTCTTCCACGATTTAGAGGATTCCTCTTTTATAGACCGGGTAGATAAACTTATCTCAAAAAAATATGGACCGCGAACATTAAATCAATCAATCAAAATGATATCTCTGCAAATTAACTCTGCAAATAAACAAAGTTGAGTTCATTTATTGTTCTAATGACCTTACAAAGTATTTTAACCAATTAAAAATTTAAAAAGACTGTTTGATATTGATCCCTAATTGCTGCTAAACGATGAAGTTTCTCCTTCACTTTTTATAAAGTAATCTTTATAATTATCCATATTCTTTTTAAAATGTTGATTTAGTTTTTTATGTTTATTGGGAACGACTTTCTTCATTCGGATGTCATTTTTTATGGGTCTATCAGTATGTATGAAAAAATAACAATAATATAATTGACTTTAAAGACGCATTAGAAAATGTTACAGTTTTTTTTTTAATGTTACCTTTTCTAGTTCTGACACGTAACTTTTAATAACTTGTTAATAAGGCAATGTTTTTTAAATTAGCTTCGAATTCAAAAAGTTGTTAATTAAAGAAGTATTGAAAAGTTTTTTTTTAGTGTTGTCTTACTTAATTTTATTTTTTCAGTATGTACATTTTTTTTTATAATAAAAAACAATTCAACTTTGATAGTCAGAGTTTCGTTGTTTGCAATTTAAATAAAATTATTGTCAATAATACATAATTTCATTTTTAGATATGGTTTTTTTTATATAAAAATGTAACTTCTTTTAACCTTGATAAACGTAACCTCCTACACATGGTAATCTTGTCATGATTTTTTTGTGTACTCCGGTTCTACAAATAATTTTTTAAACATTAATGGATAGTGTGATCTCTGAGAGGTTAAGAAACAGCAACCCCCTACCTCCATTTTAACATTGTCGTAGAATACATCACCAGTACAATCAATGTTTTTTATACCTGTTGATGATATCATTAACATCGATAAAATCCACACTTTGATCTGATGTCTCCAACGTATAAAATTAAAATTACTAGTTTCGTAATAACGACTAAATATGATTAAATATTTTAATATAATAACAATATTGGGAGGAGTAGATTGTATAGTAATGATTGAAGTAAGATATTTATGTAATTTTTTTATACAGGATTTTTTAATCTATTTAATTTTTCCAATCCCCGCTGAATCTAGAGCAACGAATCGTTTCATAACACTAAGAAGTTCATTAATTGTTTGCTAACTTTAAGGGAAATAATGATATGATCTTCTTTTGAACATGTTGAAAGTACGTTTGTAAACTGAATATTTCTTGCTCTTCAGTTTGCTTGGAATATTGATATGCAACAATTCATCCGGCTCACTGATGAAGAAAAGGCACTGTACTCCTCCTTTTTTCAGTAAGGCTATTATTCTATGTTGATTATTCTTCATTGGCTCTTTTTTTAAAGTGATTTGAAACAAAACCATGACGCTTTTAACCGTTTCGTTTGTGGTAACTGATAAAAATGATACATTTTTCTAATTTCTGCAATGGTTACTCGACATACAATTAGTTTCTGTATATTGTAATGAAACTAATAACCTAAAGACGCCTAAAAATTTAGGCTACATCAAGATATTAACAAATAAAATTAATTTTTATTTCTTTTTACAGAAAATTAGTTTTTTTTTATTTTTACTTAAAAGTTATTTAAAATAACAGTTATGTATTAATAATGTAGTTTTCATTTGGAATATTAATTAAACATAACACAAGTAAATGAGTAACATTACCGTTCTGTAAAATACTTATAAATTTAAAATTTACAAATGACTACCAAGTAAATGGGAAGAATTGGGGCGAAAAACTAATCCCGACCTCGTAACCTATAACGATTACTAACACAACATAGTTAAGAAGCACAGCTTTTAGGGTCAGCTACTGCTAGAAAATGTTTTGTGTTTATCGAGATGAATTAAAAGCAATTTTACTCCTGCTTTCTTGTATGTGTGTATATATATATATATTAAGAACTTTTCTTTGAAGCGTCTAATGTGTAGATTAAAAACTATTTGTTTTTACATAAGTAAAAATTTTGTTTATATTGATTTTCAAAACATAAAATATAATCATTACTATTTGTTAACACGAGGATAAGATAATTTTTTTTTAAAGATATGTTTTTCTTAATTTATTGTTTTAAATTTTTAATTCCGGATAAAACTTTCCTTAATGCTTTTATCATCACGGGAACAGTGTTTTGTGATACATATTTTTCTTATTTTCGTATTTTATTTTCATCGTAAATTAAACTTCATTGGAAGTTTCTATTTCTGGAAGAGATTGGTCATTTTTTTAAACTAAAATTCTTATGTTATTTATAAAAATACAATTTAAAGACTCAGTGGTAAAAAAATTATTATTAAAGAAAAAATATTATTACAAATAAAAGAAACGTACCGAGTTTAAGGAATAGTATTACTTCACTGAATATGATGTTTACTATACAAACCAGCGTTTGTTTTGAAGAAAGTAAAAGTGGCAGTTATTAAACTGAGTAGTTCCTGCAGTTTGATGGGTATAGCATAGGGATATATTCCTTTTTAAAGAATGTAATAAAAAAGTAATTCAATCCCCAATTTTTTTATAATCCTGGCCCAGAATGTGAGATTTGAGAATTATTATGCTATTTTCGAATGTGACTTTCGTCTGGTTATTTAGTCAGGTTTATTTGAGAAAAAAATTAATAAAGCATTAAAATATGTTACAAATATCTACAAATTAGAAAATATGCATTTTAATACTAAATTTCTCGCCTCATAAAAAACAATAAACTCAATTACAATTTGAGAATTAGTCACATCTAGAATTAGACCAACGATTTGATAAACAGTACGTTGCTCTAAAACAAACTAAAATTAGAATCTCTAAATATAGATCATGTGTTTCTTAATAGAGTATCATTAATACCTTAAAAATTTGTAAGACTTTTTTATTTTAACACCTCATAAAACTTTACGCCTTTGATTTTTTAGCTAGCAGCCTAGTATAATAATTATTTAACATGAGTCATACATTTTGTATTCTTAACAACTAGCATCATTAACCTTTCCTTCCTCTATGTTCTTCGACACTAAGTCGGGCGTACCCAAAGATTCAGTTATGGATCAACTTGTATATCCATCTTCACTGTGGTCAACGTCAATGTTGCTTCTTTTGCTAACGAACGGCTATTCTAGCTGCTAATGTGGATCAAACTATAACTAGTAATGTACTTAAACTATTTTGCAATATGGGTTAAACCAAATCTACAGATGGCTGTGAAAATGGAAGATAAGGGTTGACCAAATGAAGTCGAGTCATGTGACATTCGTTGGATGGGATGGGACTCTCGGCGTGTGAACTTAGATGGCTTTTTAATCCCGCATACCGAAAGCTTAAGGTACCTAGGACTTCAACTGGAACATCATTTATCATGAAAGGGAAAAAGAAAGCAATTAAATGTCAAACGTAAGGAAATGTATTGGTTGCTGGTCATAAGGTCCCAGTCATCATTGTCTAATAAACTTTTGTTGTACTTAAAACTCCTGAAACCGAATTGGAATTATGGCATTAAAATATGGGGAACAACAAGCAAATGCAACGTTGAGATTTTGTAGCGGTTCCAGAACAAGTTGTAAGGTTTATCACACAGGCGCCGTGGTTTGGAAAAATAGTGAGATCCATGAATACTTGAGATTACGCTGCGTTCGGGAAGAAATAAAACTATTCAGTTCTACATATGAACTCCGCCACGTGAACAACTTAACCATGAACCTCCTAGATGATTGAGAGGACGTTAGATGTTTGTAACGTCTCTACGTTCTGGATCTTAGTGACTCTGTGTGATTCACGGTAATGCATCATCTGAGTGTCTATTATATCCAATCTTCTCTAGTTTTGTAGTTAAATTTTTCTTTCTCATTTCTTTTTTCTTTTTCTCATTTTTTCTTTTTTATATCTTCCTTCTTTTTGATCTCTGGTTATAGTTTGACTTGTTATGTTACTGATGGACCTATTTTTCCAGTTTCAAATATATACATTTTCCAAGAAGATAAAGTACTAGTTTGTAATTATTGTTAAATTTCAATGGGAACTTCCTTTCAAATCTTTGTGTATGATCAAACTTACTTAAAGTTTCTATAAGATGTAACCAATTATAAATAAAATTTGGAACAAAAACTAATCTCTCTGTTACACCAGAGAATTACTCAAACATTTTAGTCAGTAATACACTATAATTATAATTTTAATTCTTTTTGTTAAAACAAATTATTGATGCTAAAATAATCTTCGCTGAGATAATCCTTTCTGAAATTCAAATCCAGTATCATATTATTGCATTATGTTAAGAGGCATTACGTGCATACATTCTGTGTTAATTTTATTACGAGTAGGTTCTATTAACAAATGTAAAAATAAAAATACAAGTGAATCTCATAATATATAATTAAAAATAGGTTTAAAAGGCATCTTTGAGAAGGCAACTGCCCAGTGACAGTACTTCAACGGGAATAAAATTTAGACATTTGAATAAACGATCACACAATGGTACGTCTAGTTAACATTATATTAACTAGACATACTGAACGATAAATTTAGTTTAATGTTATTTCAGACTTGATACAGAGTTGGTTAATAGATCTGTTTAGCCTAGATCAATAATTATTGTCAAATAAATAAAATAACTTTTATTCATTCTTAAAAATACGTTGGATTTAAGAAGACTTTTTTCTGTAGGCAAGTACTTCTCATATATTTTCTGGAATCTTTCACAATTTTATGTTTAGTATGCTGTACAATTTTTCAACAATTAATAATTACCCATCATTCTGTCAAATTTCATTACAAATGTTGAATTTTTTCTATTTGTAAACTGATTCCTTCCCTAGCATTTTTGCTATTTTGATTTTGGTTTTTCCAACAAAACAAAAAAAATGTAACCATTGAATATTAAATTTCTTAAAGTATAATTTAATTTCCCGACCTTCGTGATAAAAAGATAACGTCTCCAACTTTCATCCGGAATATCTTGAGTGAGTTCCTGTCAAGCTTGAAATTTTTCATACTACAAAATTCTTCTCTGATACTACAAAATTCTAATTGACTTAGAGCTTGTAGTTGTTTCAAAAAATTAAATATAATTTTTTTTTAAGAAGACGGTTTTCAAAATACAATAAAGGGTTGCAATAAAAAGAAAAAAATTCAATCAATTTGTAAATTCTGTTCATCAGAAGTACCTAATTAATTATGCAGCAAAAAAGCATGTTTATCACAGAATTAAAATTATGTAAAAATTTTGAAACATTGAAGGAATGTTTTTATTATTTATTTTATCTTAAATTACTTCATTTAGTTTATTTGATGCCTGGTAATTCTTTTCATTTTAAATATATATGTATGATGTTGTATCAAGTAACAGGTTTTTTCAAATCACTCGTTAGTCTTTAATTTTTCTAGTCAAAACAATCTAACCAACACTATTTTTAATGTCTTAACTTATGGATAAATAGTTTTTTTTGTTCAGCTGCAATAAAATATACAACTGATTTTTGTATAAATCATGGTTGGCAAGTCGGTCTTGAAACATTATTAACAAATAACAAGCACATTAGACGCATTTAAATAATCTGATTATATAATTTTAAACCAGAATATTTTGCATTCCAGAGTAAATAACTCTATATAAATCTGTCTTGAAGTTTTTTTTTCTGCTTTAGATAATGACACGCCCTGTTTTCTTTCTGCAGTTATGTAAACCGATGTTTATTATTTAGAATTCCAGTAATTTATTGTTTCCCTTTTCTCTCACATTGTTTAGTTTTATTGATAGCTTAATCAAAATATTGACAAATGATTTATTATAAAAAAACTTGGTATTAGTTTAGTGCGTGTAATGTTTCGTATTTAAAATTCTTGCAGAATGAATAAGCTACTCGAAAATATTTTGCATTTTGTGTATTTCATTAAGATATCAACACCAGTAAACTGTTTATTATGTTATGTTAGTAATAGGAGTAGAATGTTAGTACTGTAATAGTGTTCAGAGAAAAAAAAAAGTAGGTGGCGGGAACACGGGAGGAGTTAAACACAAGGAAGTGAAGTCAATCCTATAGTTGACCAGCTGGTTATGACTTTACTGTTTCTGTTACTATCGCCTAACGGGCAATATGCCAGAAACAGTCATCAACCAGTGCCTCTTTCCTTAACCCTTTAATGAATATTTGGAAAAAAAGAACAATCACGGCTGGCAAATAAAATATTTAAAACATTTATATATATAAAGAAAATATTTCGATTTATTTAAACAAAATACTTATTTAAAAATTATGGAGCAGAAGACAAAAGAATTCATTAAAATAATATTTAATTTTAACGCGAATGTCACATGGAATAATTACATTAAGGATTATTTAAATATTTCCAGAAACAAAATAAATATTACGAAATCAATATTATTCACTTTGTTTATTATTATTATTAAATGCTTTACCGTTTTACTTTAAGCCTAATTTATTCTTAATTTAATTTTTAAATACTGTTCGAGGTCTTATTACCCAACCTTCTAAAAGTAAAACAAAACTTTAGCTTATAATGAAGGTTCATCAACTTAAATTTTTTTAATACATTTTAAGTGAAAAGGTTACAGAAATTATTTAAAGAAGAATAAGAAACTTAGCCTTATATATTGTAAATAAATTCGTTTATATTAATCTTGAATTTTTATGGTAATGAACATTCTTCATACACTGAAATATTCATTATATTTATTTCTATATAAATTATATATATATATATATATATTATAACTAATATATACTCGTATATACTAAAATATCTTTGTAAGGTTTCATTTTTCATTTTTAGCTGGCTTTAAAAAGAAAGAGATTCTGAACTGGATCGGAAAGTACATTTTCGTTTTTGTACGAAGATAAAGAAGAAAACTTTTTTATTTTTGTAAGAAAAATTTCGTCTGATGGTCCCGCTGTAATTTATTAAGTGAAAGAAATTTTAACAAAAAGTACACCGACTACATTGGGCTTTAAAAAATTTTCATTTTTGTTACTTTAATGATAACATTGTGATATTCTAAATATTTTTGCTCATGAATTCAAAGAAAATCAGAAGAAAACTTTAAGATAAGAAAAAGTAATGTACATTCCTTTGTAACAAAAATTCTTAAATTCACTCTTGTTAGCGATCTCGTTATTTCATTTCTCTCCTTTATTTTTGTTATTTTTATCAAAACAAAGGTTTCTCCGTTGGAGTTTCTTGCGAACAGCTTACTTCATATCGGAAGCTTTAATTTGTTTCATATTTTAAATAAAAGTAAAAATTTTTAATTAAAATAATATTAAAAGGACGAAAGGTACGTCAAAAAAAAATTTAATAAAAATTTAAAAGGAATCATTTTTTAAAAACTGTAAACTTCCACTAACGTAAGTCGCTTTTTAGCATATTAATCTGTATAAATAAAAGACAATCTTCGTTTTGCGTGTGCTCTCACAAACTACTTAATCGATTTTGCAGAAAATTTCACAATCTGTTAATATTTGTCCCGGGAGAGTTTACATGTAATATTTAATGATATAATAATTTAATAAAAAAAAAAAAAAATCTTTTTTGCTGTGTTAAAAACGTGAACCACTGTTAAGGTATATCATCATAGGATGAGATGAATGAAATGATAGCGTGTGTGAAAAATGCTATGTCTGACCGGGATTCCAATCCGGGACCTCCGGATGAAAGGGCGAGACGCTACCACTCGCGCCACGGAGGCCGGAATATATATATATATCTTTATCTGTTTAGCCTCCGGAACTACCGTTAAGGTATTACTTCAGAGGATGAAATGAGGATGATGTGTATGAATGTGAATGAAGTGTAGTCTTGTACAATCTCAGGTCGACCACTCCTGAGAAGTATGGTATATAGATATACCACAGATATATATATATATCTGAGAAAGTTGATATAGACGTAGACGACTATCGATATAGACAGTTACAATCGATATATACAATTTTTTATGTTAAATTTAGTAAAAGGAAGTTGCAGATTATTTAATTACGTTGTTAATTTATATATTAGTGAGATGGATGACTTCAAAAATTCAAAATTTAAATAAAAAAAGGGTTATTTTTTCACAATTTTAGTGCACATTTTTTATGAAGGCTGCTCTAAATAAGGTAATGTTCAATCATCAAGATAATGAAAATATAGTTAATGGGTTGGGGGATGTGGCGAAAAAGCCAATTTCGATTTTCTTCTGAAACATTTTAGAGAAAACTATATAAAAGCAATTTTTTTACGTACAATGCATATAAATAATCCAAAAATAAAAAATAAAAACCTTTCCCCTCTTAATATTACAATAATACATTTCCTATCGCTTTGTATATTTAAAAAAAAAAATGTTTTTTAAGATTATTACTTCTTTGTTCCAATTAAACAAAATATTATGCTCGCGAAAAAATCCGGTTTTCAGATTTCAACGGAAATATCAGTTTTGATCATCCCTGTATCCATTTTTAATAGTTTCGGCGTGAAACTATTAGCTGTAAAATGCTGAAATTTTTTATTTACAACTTTTAACATGTAGTTGTGCACCTCTCTTTTGGATTGCAATCAACTGGAAAAAAAGTATAAAAAAAGAAATCAAAATAAAAATAAAAAAAATAGGATTTTGTACTTTTTCTTAACTGCAGTAATAAGCCTTCATTGAGAACTTTTAAATCATAAGAGGTACTTATGATATATAATTGCTTCCTGAGTTATAGCCAAATAACGCTTAAAACATAGCAAAAAAATATTTATTACAAAAAACCTTTTCAAATTTGATTAGTATTCTCTTTTATATTATTTTAAAGTTCATTCGTCATAAAAACCTTAATTATATACAGAAAAATATAAAATGTATTTTCCGAGTCTCTAATAAAATTTTGAATAATATTATTTTACATACATTTATTTCATTAATATTGTTATGACATCTACTCATTCAACAGATTCAATCAGTATATTCCCGTAAATTGATCCTGCTTCAAATTTTTTTATTTTTTTAGTATTATTGTTATTATTTAAATAATACTTGCAAATAATTAAGGATAAAGAAATTAAATAAAACATAAAGTATAAAATTATTATTATTATTATGAATGTTAATAATATGTTAATGTTAATGTTGATGATATGATAATGTTAATGATACATTATAATGAATCCAATGTTATGGATTATTATTAAGAATGTTAATAAATTTATTACTGTGCTGTCGAAAAAAGAAAATTTTTAAATAAGATACCGGTATATAAAATTATCTGTTAATAATTCTATTTTCCTGTTATGCCATTCCATTTAAGACTCCATCTTAAACAACAACTTTGGCGTTACATACAAACAGTTATTAGAAAGTAAACGTTTTTAAATTATAATGTAAAAAATATGTAAAATAGGATGGAGGTCTGATTTTTTTGGAGATAGATTTATATTATTATTATGTTATATTTATGATTATATGGTACTACCTTGATGATATCACCCTACCGCATCTTGTAATCCAAATTATTTCTACAGTCGATAGATTTCAAACAATATACTAATAATAAGAATTAAAGAATGTCGGTATAATAAATAGTAACGTAAAAATGGGGAGTAAAATGTGATACAGAGAACGCTAATAGCAATCCAGATCTTAAATGATGTAGATCAGGAACTAAAATATATATTTTACAAATTTTAAAAAGGATCTAAAATTTTAATATTGCATTCAATAATCTGATAGTTTTAAATTATCCGAAACTATTCAAGAAACCAGAATATTATTTAATACATTATCTGTCAGTAATTATAGGAAAATCTATATAATATTAGGAACAGGGGAATCTACATTCGGCTACTTTCAGTAGTAATCCAGCTATACAGATAAAATCGTCGTGTATATTCACGAACACGATCTATAACAAACTTAATTCAGAAGAATATGAATTAAAAATATTATGTCATAAATGAGATATCCATAATTATTAATAAGAAAATTTAGTGTTAGAACTATGTTTTCATAAATGAATTTATAAACTTCAAAGATATAACAGCAGGATGTTAAAAATTAATTAACAATCCGTTAACGAAACTACTTTATCTACATTATATTAAATCTTTACTAAGGTATCACAACATATTTAACAAATTATTTAATAAATAAATTTTATTAAGAAAGAAGATTATGCAAGAGGAAGAACGAAACCATATGATAACTGATGGCCGGAAATGGCTTTATCTCATCCTATTTATATTCGATATTTACCATTCTTGAAATGGTTACAGATACTCTACAAATATGTTAAGTATCATTAGTTCTGTTAATAGAAGACCTCAAACATTTTGTAGTAAATTCAAAAATTGTTGAATTAAAAAAGCAAAAATGAATGAAGTATAAAATAAAACTGATGATCATAATTGATTTTGTGGAAAGTTACCCAGTGCAAAAAATAATTTAATACTATAAGCAGAATTTTTAAATACGTCTCCAAGAATCCTCTGTAGGTCACTGACTGATGTATTTTGAAAAGGTATTTCCTTTAGATTCCTATATTTTCTATTTTTTTTTTTTTTCTCTAATATCTATTTACATAATTTCAATTAATGTCAAATTGTTTTTCTTATAGTACATACGATTAATGTAAATATTAAGCTTGTGTACAGCATAATGTTTACGAAAGTGTACGTAAAATGAGATCACTTTCCGTAAATCATAATTAGTACAGAATTACTGGTTAAAGAGCATTATAAAAAATTTATTTCTGATGCAAACCATCGTCTTGTCTTAGACAAGTAAAAATAGAATTTTGTTTAAAAGGTGATAATTTTTAAAAACACCAACAAATATTTATTCAACTAAAATAATATATATCCTTTTTATCTTTCAAGGCTATCTGTTACACATCTGTTTTCGATTTTAAATTCTTTTATTTGCCGTAATACTTTCCATTTTCTTCAAATTATAAGAAGTAATTCATTAAAAGTGGTCTAAGATATCAAGTGTTTTTGTAAAAGGTAGGCTGTGTATTTCTCACGGATCTTGCATAACAATATCAAATATTTATAATGATACAAAAGTCGAGGCAGCATGTAAATAATGAATTGGGAAAAACATTATTTGCTAAAACGAATAATGAAAACCGATGATGAATATTCGATATTCAACGAAATTTTTTTTTTTTTTTAAATTAAAATCATTATTTTTACCATGATTTGTATGCTTATCGATTATTCGTCTTCTCACGTCTCACTACAACATTTTCTCACCACCTGCTACATCCAGTTGATGAATTTTGTAAGTTGTGTCGGGAAACAGTTTTTAATAGGTAAGCAGTTTAATGAATTTTTTCAGAAAATTTCAGAAAACTATTCAGTAACATTGTTAAAGCGATAAGAGCAATTATTGAACTAAATATTCGATTAAATATTGGAGGAGATATTTATTATTTAACTATGTGGATATTCTTAAATAATACAAACAGATTTGGATAATCTCGAAAACGGATCATTTTTAACTTCGACTATACGAGTATTCAAATAAACGTTTCGTTTTCCGCATTTATGTTAAAAATTCATGAAAAAGTTATTTTTCTTGGGTGTTGTGTTATTGTATTTATTAATTTTTCTAGTACTAAAAGTAAAACAATTCAAAAACGTTAAGGTACATAATAAAATTTATTCTTTCTGTGTCCTATGTTATCCTACTTTTTCGCCTCTGATTATAATATTATTAAATTTTCATATTTTTAACGATACAATTTTTTTTTCAGTCTTTTTTTTCCAATGTAATGTAATCTCTCGGATCCAGAGTGAGATAGACAAAAATAGCCATTATACTCCAGCTAGCCTGTATTTTAATAAAAATATATGCGACTAGTTTAGTAAATAAAATATGAATTTAAGTAGGGAGTTGTTAAAAGTTAGGAAGTAATAATCTTTTTTTATGATTATAAAGCGAATTTTATATTCGAACCAACATATTATTTAAAAATTTAATATTTGCGTTTTATTTTTAGAATACTTTGAAATTAACTTTGAATTATTTTATTTTTAAAAACGGTTTAATTATAAACAATATATAGTTCTGCGCCTTTATAGATATTGCCAATATAAATAGGCTATTTTTCCATTTTTATATATGTATAAAGTATGTCCCAGAAGCCTCCAGTCAGTTTTGTTATTGTTTTCGCCCCTCGGCCAGACCTGATGTTGGATCGATGCCAATACTTGTTATTTTTGACGATCCTTGCTAGCGATTTCTGTATTCCATCCTCACATACAAAATTCTTTGTAGGGCTTCTGGAGAATTTTTTACATGTGAAAACTTACACTTTACTTCTTTTTTTTTTTTTAATGAAATTATTTTCTCATATAACTATTCTGATTTATTTATAAAAATATGTAACCGCAATCTAACATTAAATTAGCATTTAGTTTATACTTTTGTTAACATATTATTATTACTACTGGCACAGCAAAACATTTATCTAGAAATAAACTTTTCTTATAGCATAAAAAATATAATAATAACCGTTGAACCCACTTTTTATTTCCGTTACTACCTTATAAATGATTTTTATGCTACTTTAAATTTCGATTTCGATATAAACATATTCTGTAAAATTGTTGGATTTGTAACTTGGTACAAAAATAAATTCCTTTTATTGTACTTACGTAAATGTATACGCCTATAGATCAAGGTCACAAAAACCAATGAAACGTAGTTCAAAACATAACTTGTACGAAAAAAGAAAATATGATTGCATTTTAATCACAATCCATTGAACTGAGTTGGTAGTAAAAAATTATTACTCGTATCATTTCAGATCTTAATAACCCATAATTCTGTTTTCTGCCAGTAAAAATTAAAGAACAGTTATTCATTTGTGGCATTTTTTAATGGAAGCTGCAGCAGATATTAGAATTTTATTTTAATACAACCTAGTAAAAATCTATTCCTGTAAAATTCGGAATTATTATGATACGTTTTAAAATTTTAATGGTATTTTTCTACCATTTTTTAGTGTTTTGTTTTTAATAAAAGTTAAATTTTTTTGTACTATTTTTGATGTTCAGTTGACGATAGATTTTCTTAATATTAAAATTCTCTACAAATTTTATTGAAAATTATTTCAACACACATTATTATTTCAACTCACATTAGTTTTATCGAATGATGTCAATTAAATGAAATGTTAAACCTTCTATTTTTACTAAAATGGTTCCTCATTTGTTCAAATCGATTCATATACACCCGAGATATGACTGAAATTCTTAAGATGGATTGCAAAAATTATGCATCTGATAATTTTGTGCTTTTTTCACGTCCTTCATTAATAGAATTAAAAATAATTATAATAATAGAACAAGCAAAACGACCGTTTGCTTGTTTTACTTGAAATGCTTATTCTAAAATGTTTATTTAAAATACTTGTCACTGAATTTTTAAATAAGAAATTAAAAGTTACGTTTATATTTAACGTAATTTTCTTTACAACATAATTTTAATATTCTTAATTGTTTTGAATACCGTGTGTCATTAAGAAAGAGAATCAATCCTAAATACCCGAATTATTCACAATTGGTGAATATCATAGTGATTATAATTATACATCATCATTTTTACAATACTGTAGAATAAGGAACAAATAATAGAAATGATTCATTTCTAGGTAGGTTGTAAGGAAGAAAGGCATTCTCTATTTTTAATTATTTATCCTGCTACAAAATTCTTATACTCCCTCACTAGCAGGTCAAGTGATTAAGCAATTGTTTTAATATTGAATTTTTGAACCATTATTCGTAAGGAAAATATTATTTGGTGGTGACTTAAGATTTTTACACAAACCATCTTTTTAATTTCATAACTATATATAATGATATTTATCTATTTTTAAATGTGCTTAATAGAAAATCCAAACTTATCTTTTTAATTTATTTATTTACATTTATTTACTTAGCTGGAAAATAGTTTATATCGGGAAAACGTACCTACTGGTATGTGACAAAGTGTATGTGTATATTCTGAGGCACAACTGTCTAGCACCAAACTTTGAGTTCGAATGTTGACCTTAATTTTTTGTTCTAGAGAAGAAAGTGTGCTCTGTAGAACCTGAGTAAATCACCAGTTATTAAATTTTCTTAATTACTTATGATTGCTATGCACTAATATAAAAAAAGATTGTTTTTGAATAACATATTTAAGAAAAACTGAAAAAGTAAAAATTATAGAAGTTTTTTGAACGAACCCTAAAATTAATCTAATACACTTTTTTTTTCAACAAAAAGATAATATCGACTTAAACAATATGTTCTAAATATTACAAATAATATTTTTTCATTTCTTTATATTTCAACTTTTAGAAGTAAGCAATCAAATTTAAAACAGTTGCAAACAACTTAATTATCAAATTTTAATTTTTAACCCATTTTAAACTCAGATTTTTAGAAGAAAAAGATCTAAAAAGAATATATTGAAGAATAAAAAAGAATTTTTTTTTATATAAAGAATTGAAAAAATATAATTTTTCAAAAATTTAAATTTCATTATTTATAATTTTTAAATTTCAAAAAAAAAAAAAATTTTTTTTTTACAAAAGAAATAAGCTAACTTAATTACTACACGTGACCCAATATAATACAACTCTAAAAAACACATATAATATATACGACAGATAATTTCAGCTTTATAATGAAGAAAATAAATTCAATTTAACCTGTAAAAAGGTTATACCTATGAAGCAATAAGTTAAGGTTTTATTTGTGTAATTTTTTGTTTTTACTAAGGTTACTTTTCATTCATTTTTTAAACTTTGCTTTTAGGTTCTCTTCACCTTTATTAACTGTTTTTATTAAGTTGTTGTCTTAACTTTTACAAGCAACTGAAGAGCAGTATTTTAATTATTTACGATGCGTAATTTAAAATTTACGTTGTAATAAAACAACAAATTTTAACTTTTAATTAATTTCGATTATTAAAAGAACCAAAAACTTAAATTATATGTGTAGTAACAAAATCTTTTATTGTACAATTTAAATTTAATGCAATTTAATTATTTCAATTACACATATTTTAGTTAATTAAATTCAAAACTATCAGTAGAAATTGAATGTAAGAAATAACATTTTTGAAAAATCGAAATTTCTAAGAATAAACAACAGAAGAATATTCGAACTTATTCGTAATTCCGTAAAATACGTACCAGAAATTTAAATTAATAATGTATAAGCGGGTATCGGTTTCCAAAAAACATTATAAGGATAAGTGTAAAATTCCTCTTTATGTGATAGTAGGAATTAAATACCTTTTATATCGCTACCATTTTGTTTTATATATTCCAAACGTTGTCTGCCTGCACAATGTTTCCTATCTACTCCCCTTCAATATCAAAGCGACTATACCACGATGCCTTAATACGTGGCCTATAAGTCTGTCTTTTTTTTTAACTATATTTTTTGAAATGCTTCTTTTTTCATCGATCTGCCACAACACTTCTTCATTTATCACTTTATCCACCCATCTGATTTTTAACGTTCTCCTATAACACCACATTTCAAAAGCTTCTAAATCTTTTCTTTTCAGGTACTCCTATCGTTTAAGTTTCACTTCCATATAAAGCTACGCTCCAAATATATACTTCCCTAACGTTTAAATTAATTTTTGATGTAAGCAAATTATATTTCTGACTGCAAGCTCGTTTCGCTTCGACATTTTATATCGCTCCTGCTTCGTCAATCTTATTAATTCTACTACCCAAATAACAAAACTATTCTACCACCGTAATCTTTCCTCTTTCTATTTTTATATTCAGTGAGTCATCTACATTATTTCTACTACATTTCATTACTTTCTTCTTCATTACATGTTGATTCTAGGTAAGTTATTACCAACCTAGAACTCAAAATATTTGGCTTTATTAGTTTGAGATATATAAAAAGGCTCATCATTTTGACGTTACGAAAGTATAGTGTCTTATAGTTCCGTTTGTATTAACTTTTATACTTAATTTTCTGAATTAGGCTTCGAAATTAAACTTTTTTTTTTTTTTTTTAACCTCCGGAACCACAATTAAGTATATCTTCAGAGGGATGAGATGAATGAATTGTAGC
>JAAAKQ030051044.1:19402-35229 GCA_010016005.3 Zanna intricata | reverse complement strand
TTTGTTCAGTTGTGTATTTCTTTGTTAATTTACAATTAAGTAATTTTTATGTGTTTAAAATATCAAGTGGCACAATATCTAGAAACTGTGTAAATAAACCACTCTTTTTGTTACATTTGTGGCGAGTTAATGTTAAAAAATCAACCGCTCATATTTACTCCACACATTAAAAAGTGTTAAAAACTTTATTTCGGATGTAAAGTTGGTGACCAAGATAAGACTGGGCTCCTCATTATTGTTGCATTACTAGTGTCAGTCTTCTTTCAAAATGAGTTAAATGATTTCGATGCATGAAATTCGCTTTGCCAGTGATCTGGAGGGAACCAAGAGATCATTGCTTAGACTGTTATTTTTGTTTGAAAATTATTTGTGGTATCAATTCTAAATCAAAACATACTATGAAATATCCCAATTTACCGTCTGCTATAAGACCTGTTCCTCACAGTGATGAACTGCCAGTGCCAAGACCTCCTGAAATATAATATTACGTCATGATGAAATAGAAAATAAATCTGATGATAACTGTGATGATGATTTAACTAGTGATCCTTCATTTCTTCAAGATTCAATTTCTGAACCTCATCTCAGGAAGATCTTAATGACCTTGTTCCAGATTTGAATCGTTCTAAAAGTCAAGCTGAACTTTTGGGCTTCAGATTAAAAGATTGGATCTCCTACATCACAAAACAAAAGTTACTGCATTTAGAAATAGACAAAATGAATTTGAGAAATGTTTTTCTCTTGAAAATGAAGTTGTTTACTGTAATAATATTGGTTGTCTTATGTTAGCCCTTGGTCATGAACACAAAATAGAGGAATGGCGTTTATTTATAGAATCTTTAAAGAATAACATGAAAACTATATTTCTCCACATAGGAAACAAATTTCTATCTATACTTCTTGCCCACTCTGCCAAAATGAAAGAAATTTGTAAAAGCATGGAACTGTTACAGAAGAAAATAAGCTACAAACAATTTCAAAGGCATATCTGTGGATTTAACAGTTTTGCACTTCTACTGAGACTACAGCTTGGTTACACGAAGTATTGCTGCTTTCTGTGTGAATGGGACGACAGTAGGGACAGATGTAATCACTACGTGAAGAAGGAATGGCAGAAGAGAGTTTGTTTTAATCCTGGAGAAAAGAATGTTGAAAACAAACCGTTGATTGATCCAAGAAAAGTGTACTTGCCTCCACTTCACGTAAAACTTGGTCTTATGAAGAACTTTGTCAAAGCTATGGATTGAAATGGGTCAGGATTTGCTTATTTAAAAAAATAAGTCCCCTGGAATCGGTGAAGCTAAGATTAAAGAAGGAATATTCATAGGACCAAACATACGGAACTGATATCATTAACTGACAATCAATTGAATGAGGCCGAGAAATCTGCTTAGTCATCATTCAAGAATGTATGCAAAAACTTTTTAGGAAATCATAGTGAAGAAAATTACAAAGAAATTTTAGATAATCTTTTAATATCATACTAGACTCATGGGATGCAATATATCACTGAAAATCAATTTTTTGCATTCCCACGTGGATTTCTTCCCAGAAAATCTTGGAGCAGTGAACGACGAACATGGGAAACGGTTCCATCAGACATTTCATCTGTAGAAACACGATATCAGTGAAAGGGGGTTCCAAACATGTTTGCAGACATGCAAACTTTTCAAGACCTGAAATAGAATTCAAAAAAAGAAAATATGGCAGAAAATTGACACTCCCATCTTCTAAGCATGTATTTTATTGTACTGTTTAAAAAAAGTAAAAAGTTTAAATCACTCATCACTCAAAATCTTTTACATGATACAGAAAAACCATTTACACATTTTTAAATTCAGCGTAAAAATTATTAATAAATATACATATCATTTTTGTGAAAAAAAAACTAATTTTTTGTTGACCAGAGTTATTAGAATTTGAATTAAATTGTATTTTCATCTCAAGCTAAATTAGTTTACATTAATAGCAGTAACTAACTAAAAAAAAACCTGCAGTAATAATTCATTGTTAATTTGAACATGAGATTGGGTTTTGTAAATAGATTGTGTAGACTACTATGATAAAGTCATTTAATATATTTTGAAATAATATTCTACAAAGAGACTTGATTGTAAATTTGAAAGATAAATAAAGTTATCATTTATGGTAAATATTTCGCGTCTTGTCAAATTCTGAAAAATCCAGCGTCTTGACTTTCTCCACACGTTACATCATTTATCTAAAAAAAAAAAAAAAAAACCACGGTAAATGTAATTTGTAATCCCTCCAACTGAGTTTGTGAATAAACAATAAATAGTAAAAAGGTTTAGCGTACATTTTTCAACTGTAAGAAATGTTAACAAACTGAACAAATAATTACATCGTTTTACGTCTTAAAAATACTGCGTTTCAGTACTGAATTTTTCAAAATATTTTGTGTGGTGTGCTAAAAAATGTTTGTAAATATTTTAGCTAACAGCGGAAAATATACTTATTTTCACAAAAATAAAAAGTTGATACTGTTCCACATTATCGGCTTCCATTTTACAGATACAGTAATTGCAATAATGCTGGCAATAGTTACATGTACTCATACTATCGCAAAGTTTTTACAATAATATTTAGTCATAAGATTGTAAGCGACCCGAGATGAGATATGTAATCTTCTAAAACTGGCAGTCATTCTTAAAAATAACACCCCTCCTATGCCAGCCATACTAAGTAAATTGAGGAATGAAGTGGGTTTTAGTTTCGTTCCTTAAATCAACTATACTGCTGCACTCAGCATGCCGTACTCACCGAAATGCAGATAATATTCAACGCTAAAATAACAAACTCATTTTCTTTTCATTACAATCACGTATTTACTCTCAGAATCACAAGTCATGCCACTATACGATGCTTTTCATGAACCACATCCCTAAGAAAGTCTGGGAAACTGTATAGAACGAATGACTGAACCTTTTTAAGTTAAGAAATAATGCCATTATCGAACTCGATAAAAAATTGAATTTTTTTTCAGACAATCATGCACTTACAAAAGTCTCATAGAATCTCAACGTAGGTACCCAAGGAAATTTCCTTACCAGCAGAAAAAGATATATTTATAAATTAAGTTTTATCTTTGGTGATTTTAATGGTCACATAAATATTAAAATAAAATGCGATTGACTTTCATCACATTAAGACTTTATGTTTAAGGAAGAAAAAGGGAACATAATTTCCCTTTTTACTAAATATACTGAAGTTTATTTTTTTTTTAAAAAAAAAGGTAAATAAATATCTGATATAACAAATGAGTATCTAATTATTCTCAATTATTATCTGAAATAAATAACTGAAACTTAATACTGGAAAGTCTTTATTCCAGTATTAAATTACATACAATCAAACTGATTTCAACTGTAATATATACGATTATCAAATAGTGGAAACACGTGATACTGTCAAGGCCATTAAAAAACCCTCACTCCTTCGGAACACATTTAAAGGCAAAATAAATCAATCTCTTCATATAAATTTTTTCCGACCACAACTTCTAGAATAGCAACGTGTTTAATCTCACATAAACGGACACGGTAGCAATCTTCTACTGAACGCATAAGACAAGATTCTCTTGTTTCTCAACATATTACCAAATCAATAATGGTTTTTACGCAGAATAATTTCGGCCCAGTTTTAAAGATACTGTTTACAAAAAAATTTAGGGAAATTTAAAACGATTAGCATTTCAGTTGTCTATAGTAATACTCATTTTCTGTTTATTTTGTAGAAATTTAATACAATTAAAAGCTTTTTCACAAGCTGCTTCTAACAAGTAATTGAATGTTTTACATGCTCTTACTCTGTAAACTCCGGAACCTCCTGGCTGGATAAACTTCAAACACTGTTTGTAAAATATTTTAAAAATGCTTTCGATTTTTCCTATGATGTTTAGCAGTTCCTATTTTTCATGTGACTTCTGTAAAAATCTTAAATATTTGAAGAAAGCTTTAAAAAAAAATCCTAATATATTCATAAGGATGGATATTCCGAAGCGCTTCAAACGATTTACGATTGCGTACATTTACACGGATATCCATGTTATAAATAAAAAAGTATTTCTTACAATTTTTCAAGCTTGTTACCAATAGCTTGATTTTTCCCCCATGATTTACTTTAAATTAAGAAAGCAGCAGCCTTTAATTCATCTCGTTTCATGTATTTATTAATGAATATAAGTATTTATGTAGTTTTAGCAATTATTGTATGAGCTAATAATATTCGAGAAGTTGGAAAAAATTAAAATTTGATTCTTTTTATAATACACTTTAGAGTTAAACGCATAACTAAAAGAATTGGAGGGAGAAATGAAAACATTAAAAAACAATTTAATGTTTACAAATGGTTTAACAATAATAACGAAAACAATTATATAATTTAATTACGTAATTTTTACTTTCTCCCTTTCAAGTAAGAAAGTTCTGTACTCGTAATAGTGGGAACTCACAACATTGACTTCTTGAAGAATTTACAAGGTTGTTTTTACAATACCGACTTATTTTAGAAAAAATACTTATGTAACTCGTATAAAAATATTAAAGTATACGTGAACAAATTCATGCACGTACAAGCGTTCTTCAAAAAATTGGAATAATGCTAACTAAGAAAACCAATTAACTTTAAATGGAATCTGATATTTTTTAATCGGAATCTATTCAAATATAAAGTACAATTCAAAAAAATTGTGTTGAAAGTACAAGGACAAATTAAAATCACAAAACAAGAATTTACCCGAAAAAATCCATCACTCATATTTTTGTCGAATGAATTTCAATTTTAAATAAATTTCATCGTATCTTTTTTTTAAAAGATGGCCTGGGATTTAATAAAAAAAATAACATTTTATTCTGTTTACAATCCGCAACTTTTTCTAAGAAAATAACTTTAAAAATATGAGAGAAATTATTAAACGTATTCCACAACTCGCAGAACGATTTCACACTAAAGAAAAACTGTATTTCAATATTTTGCAAACATAGAAATAAGAAAATATTTCCGTCAGTGTAATAATCTGTAAACTATGTTAAGAATAATCAGAGGACCATACTAAATATATAAATATATATATATGTGTGTTTTGTTTTATTTATTCCTTTATGAATAATTTCTAAATATGCTTTTCATGCAAGTAAATAATAAGAAAAAATAAACGTCAAGCTCTAGTTTAATAGAATCCCACTCGGGTGGATGGAAAACCTTCCGTACGTAATCAGCTGTATTAACCGAATGAACCATCCGATCGATATAAATTTAACATAAAAGCTCATTTATCAATTCATACAGTTATAAAAACACCACATTAGTCAAGATATGTCAACCGCCAAATATAGAAAGATATAAAAAATGCTCACGCAACACGTGATTACCACAAAAATGTCATAAGAGAAGAGCATGGCACTTTTCTAAGGATTGTAACTCGGTAATGCAACGGTTTTCTACCGGAAAACATAAAATTTAATGAAATTAAATTTAGTTTACACAGATTCTATGTTATATTTAACAATGTTAGAGCGCAATTAAAATTACCATGAAAATCAGGAGGCATCTAAACAAAAGAAACAATTTTTTTAATTTTTTCAATATCCGGAAGTTTAACTAGAGACAGGTACTACCAAACAACTGTTCACCGATAAAGAATAACCCAAACCAATTCTAAATGACGTGATTTTTTTTTTAATTCGCGGTAATTCAAGAAATGCTGTTAGAAGTGGGGTTCCAGTACATTTTTGTTTAATAGCTTACAGCAATTATAACCTTGGAATCCATAAATGAAACTGGTAATAAGAGAAATTTCTTTTATGATCAGAACTTCTCTTTGATTATACTATCCGTGTAAGTGTGAAAATACTATCATATAACAATTCTTTAGAGCAGGTCTTTTTTTTTTTAACGGATTGTTGAAATAAAAATTCGACAATATAAAGTCCCTCTGAACTACATGGGGATAAATTAATTTGTCCCTCATTTTTTCTTATATTTGCGACGAATGTAAAACATCTGAGATCAAATGGTACCGATCGTAGTCGCTTTGCCTAAAAGCAATGTTATTCATTTTACAACATGTAGTAAAATGAGTGACGGTGTCACTTACAGGACTGAATACCACCTGTACTTCGGTGGCCTGGAATTCTCATTTGCAATCGTTTATTGAGCTTAGGCGATCGGGAAACCACTTTACTCTTCATTTTCCCTAACGCCTGGCCGATATGGCTGTTATTTTTTAAAATGGCTGTCATCTCGATAGTGACTAACAACATATCAGGTAACATAGGACTTTCAATATATACACGTGAAAATGTGCATATGTTAAGTAATGCAACGAAAGCAATGGAAAACCACATCAAAACCAATGACTACTACTGAGGTTTAACTACTACAACCAGAATAAAAAGAAACCGGATCCCAGCTGAAAAATTGTAATTTATTATAATTGGATAAAAAAATACTAAACATGTTTTAACATTTTTCTAATGTCTACTGAATGCTATTATTATTATAAAATCTTCTATTTGTTTTGACTATATTTTACAATTTTATTCATTTAAAAGCGACAGCTTCTGGTTAAATCCGGCTTTGAACAATAAATATACGACAATGACATAATTTTCCAGGTCCGGATTTTCAATTCAGAGAAAAACGCTAATAAGATAAACAAATAGAGATACAAAAATCAATGCGTTCATAATAAATACTGCAACCCGTGTTTTCACCATTATTCGATATGCTGCTTTCAGTCTTTCCTGTATTTGCCAATGAGTTTATTTATACTTGAAATTAAAACTTTCCCGAATAGATTTATTTCGCTGGAATACCCAGCAAAGTTCCGTAAAAATTCATTTCTACAGATTCTACCTTTCTTTGATGGCTCAAAAAAGCGTCTAACATTCTGATCTGAAGGATTACTTGTAACTTTTATTACTGCATTTTTTCTGACCTCGTTCTTCAGGATTTTTTTTAATGTTCCAGAAAGCCTTAGAAAACTGCGGAACTTTGATTTACAGTATTATCGTAACAATATGACAGTATATAGCCAAAATAATGAATTTCCAGTCCAGTGATAACGAATGCAACTCAAAAAGTCATAGAAACAATGCATTAGCAGATAATTGACCTAATCAGTTATTCGGAATTAAATGGTCCGTAGCCAATAACAATAACGAAACATCTATATTAATAGAATAGTGGTAAGTGTACTTGGTAGTATAAAGACCACTAGACCGAATGACCGGTAAGTAATTTGCCACTCAAAAAATCTTTTAAATTTTCATCCAAATTTCAGGAACAATCAATAAATTACCTCAGGATATAGATCAAGGAATAAATTTTTTTTTTTTAATGTACTTGTAGAACAAAAGCGAGATATGAACATAGATCCCCGCCCATCTACTTCAAAAAATGTCATTCCTTGGTAACGTATATCGTCAGTAAGGTACGACAAAACTTTTGAACCGTCACACATTAATGATTCATATAGAACAATCTAGAGAAGTTAAGAGTTGTCAAAAGTTTCTACCGATTTTATTATATACGAACTAATCACCTACATATTAACAAACACGAAGGAATTATAAAAAGAGAAACTGAAAAAAGAACGATTAGTACAAACAGTAGCGCTAATAATGATGTAGTAATTAAAAGCTATGAGGGAATGATTTATGACAGGGCAGAGGCGGGCGTAAATAGCAATTGAAAAAAGGAGATGTCGTTTTAATAATAATAATAATAATTATTATTATTATTGTTACTACCGATATTATACGAGTAATTATCATGTCCCTGGAATACCGGAGAAAGAAAAGAGAAAAAGTAATATAAAAATTAATGATCTCTAAAATAGCAAACGAAGCAATCTGGCAGTGATTAAAGATTATTACGTAAGTTCATAAAAGTCTGTTTAATTAAGGCTACTGACACAACCTCTGCTACTGCTTTTGCTTCGCGGCATCACTCATAACACATTTCTTCGCTGCAACACAAGCTATAAACGACTGCTCCACCCGAATTATAATTCATTCAAAATCTCTTTTTAAAGTTCTTTTCAACAGCATAAATTGTAAGCATATATTAATTACAATGGACAAACTAGAATTATATTTCTATTAATTTCAATTCACAAAATCGAAATAACGGTATTGTAACAAAATTCAATAACGTGCGGACTTATGTGAAGGAGCGGCTTCTTCCGAAAGTTCCAGGATCGAATCTCGGCAACATTTGTTATTTTTTCGTACGCTACATGATTTAATTCTCACCATCGAAAAATCAGAGGCAACTATGATCGGGCAACAATCTGTAAACGTTCTAAGAGATAAATAAATAATTAACCAATATTTACCAAACAAGAAATATAACTTAAAGCCCATAAAACTACGACAAATTTATTTTTTTTTTGTAGGAAAAGCTTTTTTTTTTTTTTTTTTTTTTTAGCAACCTTATCCCTCCATGTAAATTTACACTATATATAGGAATCAAGATAATTCAGATAATACAGACTAAAAGAAAAGAAACGCAACGGAAAAGAACCAAGGAAACATTTTAAAATCAGAAATATATAATGTACTTAGTTCTTCTTCCAAGTACTGCATTAAAAAAAATACACACAAAACTATACATTAATAAAACAAAATCATTCCAACTACAAGTGACCGGTGTCCAACAAACCAAAAATAAAATTTTGAGATGGAAATTAAATAAACAAAGCAAGAAGAAAATATCTAAGAGATGATATCACTGTCAAAATAACAATAACAACAGATCTATTCTCAAAAAAACTGAAGTTAATTTAGCAATATTAAGATTATGCGGTTCATTAAATACACCCACCAAACATCGTACCTGGCAATGACTCACAACTTAAATGATAAACATGCATAACAGCAAAACAAACACATACACACACACTGAAACATCGTAAAAATATGCTTTTGCATTACAATTTTACAATTCATACAAAACTGTATTTCTCTGAATGATCTGTTACGAGTACAATTTATTGCTTTACTCTATCTACCGCAGTCTTTCTTATAAGATATTGCGTATAAATACCTAAGTTCAAGAGACACTAATCAGAGATGTTTTCTCTGAGTGTTCAATTATCAACGGTATTTCAGAATTATCATTCAAAATGATGAATATTATTCGCATTTTTGTAACTTTGACATGTTGATAAGCAAAACTACATTAAGCTCAGCGAAGAGGCGAGTTGTAATTATTGAACTCCTTACTTTCTCACTGTTGAGGATGTACGTTATGACGAATATCATACTAACCTACCTTCGGACGTGGTTTGCGTATAATGTGTGATCATCTACAACAGTTTAGTTACGGCGTAGAAGAGTCATAGTTTGAACACAGCTAGAACAAATTAACTCGATTAATGTTTTTTTATGTATCGGGTAAAAATAAACAAAAGAACGGATAAGAAAACTATCGCTACAAAATTTACTCCAACTCTGAGAAAAACTGTTTATACCTCTTTCAATTTAAAATACTGAACAGAAACCTCAACTGTTTCAATAATGATGATTATTTTTTCTCAACTGCTAGCTCAGAATGTATTTACAAATCCAGCTTCAGTGAAAAAAATTGAAATTTAGAAAGTCTTTAGTTAAAGCCAACAAAGTAGCGTAAAATCTTGTACAATATTGAATGGAGAATCCAATCAACCCCCTTCTGAGGATTTTTATGAATTACCCGCCCAAAACAAATTTCCGAGAAATATTTCAAATGGAAAAAAGTTTGATATAACCCATCCCACGATGGTACTATAAGCATCATTCGCTCCGTACTGGGGTCGAAAACAGATAGAAGTCTAAAACTATGTTTATTTACTGTTTACAGGTTGATAAAGTATAAGGTTTAAGGTTGTTAAAGGTTGATAAAGTATGTTTAAGGTTGAGAAACATGTTTAAGGTTGATAAAGTATATTTTCCTCCAGTGGGTTGAACGATCTATTGATGAATTTAGATACTATCACATGCACAGAAATCTATGGATGATCGAGGGTTTTCTTAACGAAGCCCGAGAGTCTGCACGTAATTAATTGTTTAGTATTTGGAGAAAAAATACAATGCACGATATGTTTCAGTAGGTGGGCACAAAATCGATTAACAGTAACGTGGTACTCTCATTAGGTAAAAATTCTTCGATCTCCAGAAGCGTTGTGAACGGGATACGAGACCCGTGTTAAGGATGTGGTAAATCTTAAAGTTACATTAAATCCACGGTAAGCGGTAAATGTCAGGCATCCTTAGCACAGAAACATGATGCTACAGTCGGGGATCTCCCTCTTCGCACGAATTCAGGAAACGCTGTCTCCTGTCCGCTGGATGTACAAGAATTTCTATTTTCAACCGCTCATCAAATAAGTTAGACTTCCTAATACAAGCTCTGGGTTATCATATCGCTTAAATAAACCGCAGGATAATCCAGAATTCACTTCATTTAAGGAGTATGTTGGAGGGAAAATGACAACATTTGGGGGAGCGGAGATGTGTATAAAATACCATTTATGGCTGTAGAAAAGACTTACGTGGTCCACAACAACAATGGATGTACATTGGGTAGACACAATAAACAACAAATGAAAACCCAGGAAAACTAGGGGCTAGAGAACTGATAAGAAATCACGTCACGACATTCAGCCTTATTTTATACAACCCTCCACTCACCAATCTAATTATATACTTTTTCGTAAACCACCCTTGATGTATCTTATCCCACGTGGTCATTATAATAAATACTTCTAAAATAAATCTTTCGTTACTATTACGTCATCGAAATTTATCAATATAATAATAAAAAACAGATTTTTTAAAAAGGTATTTACGACCTTTCAATCTTTGAGTGAGACTTTTTAAAACATTTTAATGGACTCAAAAATTCTGGAAGAACATTTTTCCTTAAAATTCTGGAAGAAATGAGGAAAATAATTAAAAAGTTTATTTTACTTCAAAAATCAGTAATAAGAATGATACGAAATTATACTTATTACTCTAATTTATTTATTTTTCAATTACTCTTTATTCTAAAAAAAAAAAAAATAAATAAATACATGATCGTTGTTTGAAACTTTGAATATTACGAAGAAAGAGTGTCTTACTTTCACATACACCACCACATCCCGAACATCTTTTTCTTTTCCCAGAACCACATGACATAGTTCTGAATATCTATTACATTCAGAAATATAACAAGTTACAATAGAGAAATTAAAACAAATTACTGGTTTCGAGGTAATGAAATTCGAAGTGAAATAATGCTATTCTATAAATTCTTAAAAATGTACATAAAGATTCGAGAAAAGGAAACGGATAAGAAATAAGCCGAAATTTTTATTCCATAATAATAAAAACGCACAGAAAAGAACGAAAATAAGGAACAAATAAGAAAATAACCTTTAACCTTTAAAAAGGATATGCGTTTGTAATAATTAAGAATTGTTGACCGTGAAGATAACGCCTTCTTGTCCTGAGAAGTTGAAAATATCTCTTTATAAAATAATAATCACTGACCGATGAACAAACGCGTACGATCATAAAAGTACAATACCGAAGAGAAACTACCGCTGCAAGTTTATTATACACAGATCACCTGAAGTCGACGTAAAAGAATAATCCTTTAAATATATAAAAAGATCAAACGTATAAAATATATATATTTAATCTCAACATCTAAACACGTTATTAACATGTCGATGCGCATTATACGGCTGAATGAAATAAATGAAAAAACCTGTATAAATGGCATTTTCCATAAAATGCAGCAATTACAACAGAAAAAACTACAACCCGTAATTGTCAATAAATAATAGAACCATTGTTATTCAAGATTATGAGGGCGAAAAACTAGAGTTTACTCGGCTTTCAACTCTTAACGGAATATTTTAAAGAATAAATAACACTTTTTTCAGTGCGGATGGATATTAACAGTTTTCTAGGGGTAAAATCACCATTTACTATGAATAAAGATTTCAAAATATTATTAGCTCATGGATTACAAAGGCTTAGTTCGACCACAGCAGTCAGTACTCTTTTCACATAGCCATTAGTCAATCGGTGCAGGATCTAAACAGTATCATTTCTTTCTCAGACCGTAACTCTCAAAAAAAATTGCGTCCTTCAAAATAATCTTAAAACGTACTAGCTCATTCAAAGGACCCTCAGATAAATTTGGATTTGAAATCAATTCCGCTCAGTTCCAAAAAAAATTCTTTTTTTTTTTTAACAAGGAATAATTATTTGTGGGGAAACCAAACGTCATTAAAAATATTTTCAGGGTCTCTCAAAAACAAAAAAAAAAAAAAAACTTAAAATGACATCTTTGAGGTTCCGTTCTATAATTCTTTGTACTTTACCTGTAAGAATCATTTAATTATGAAACTTACGAATCAATTTTTTCGGGTCAATTTTTTTTTTAATATATCTTTTAATATTTATGTTTAATTACCAAAACTGGTATCGCTCGAAAACAATGATTTTGAAAGTTGAGAAAAACAGACCGTTATAGTGAGAAATTGATATCCAGCTTACATTGCTCTTCTTAAGCCCAAGGTAAGCCTCCGATCAGTAGACTGCTACTCTTCGTTATCATTCACAGCTTAGTCATAAGACATTAAAATCACTCGCACAAGTATTACACGTAAGTCCTCAGCTGTAGAATATAAAGTTCATAAGAGTATCGTTTACCACTGAGGCTGAAGATTCCTAAAAAAATTTATTATCCGCAGTGAATTCGATTTTTCGGAAATAGTAAAATAACGAATAAACGCGTATTTATTTTTAATTTACATAAGCCATGTTTATTAAGTACTTGATACATTAAAATCAATAAAAAAGGTACATCCATTTATATTGATGGATAACATAAGCCTTATGAAGTTCCTTCGTTTTTTCGAATGAAAGATAACAAAACGAGATAGGTCATCATCTGGAGTAGACTCCAGAGTTGTTCACGAGAGAAACAGTCATCCGCAGGTAGATTCGAATCTTTTGCAAATATATATATTTCCGTAAATCAGATTTAAGCCGGGAACTGAAGGACGCAAAATTGAAGATTTCCTCGCTAAACGCCTAGGACATATGTGAAAACCCCTCTCAAAATTTCTAATTTCGTAAAGATAGGAATTCAGGAGAATGCGATCAGTGATAGTCCAGTTTTTCATGTTTACAAACCGATTTACAAGTCGATTTGAGGAATATATTCTACGCAGATGGAAACAACGAAAAACATTCATACTAAATGAAGCCCAGAAATGCTTTGTTTTGCAGTAATGATTAACAAAAGAATTTCCCAAAATAAATGGACTCCTGGTGAGGTAGGGAATAAACACTGCTGTGGGCGTAAACAATGTGGTAAAATTAACAATTTTATTATAACTTACACAATTCAAAAAGAGATTTCACAGCTGTATCTCTATTACTACATGTATCCTTTATAAACCTCAGATTAAAAATAAACCAACCTGTATTAATAAAATCTGGATGAAATTTAATTTTGATTCGAATAATTAAACTCGGATTATATATATTAAATAAATCATTTATGAATAATTTTTCATATCGACGCACTTAGAAGTCAAACTCTGTATGACAGTTGCACATTGTACATTCCCAAAAAATTTTTTTAAATTAAAAAAACTTTCTTCAAATTAAAAACAATTAAATACATTTTTACTAACCCTTAATTTAGTACTCAATTCTAATAATCAAACAAAAAGACAAACTCAAGAAGAATTTGTTTTCTTGCACTCAATAGTGCAGTTTTCAAAATAGGTTTTATTCTTTTAAAGTTTATTTTACACACAACAATATTTCTTTTCCATTAAAACAAGTATGCATCTACACAAAAAAAAACAACCCCGCTGTCAGTATTAAAAAAAGCCGTTTTAAGAAAACTGCAACCTTAAAAAAAATTAAAAAAAGGAACGCCAACGAACGTCCTAAAGAGATTGTTTTCGAACATGAATTACGGCTCTTTAATACCGGAATATAAATTTTATAAGTTTTTCAATTTTTTTTTTCTAGAATAAAAAAATTATTACAATTAAAATAAATTAATACAATTATAAGTTTTTCATGTCCTTTGTTGTAAACTATAACAATTAGCATGTAAATGAAGAGAAAAGCAATTTAATAATTAAGGTCTTTATCTGGTAATAAAATATGATTATCAAATCTTATATGATGGCCGAATTAGATTGATCACAATAAATGATGTTTCGTAAAAAATTCAATTTTTTTTTAATGGTTGCATTTGTAAATCAATTAGTTTTTAAAGAGTTCGGCACAAGATTTTAAATTGTCACAATTTTGAAATATATTTTTAATACACTGTTTAAAGATCATACAAAAATCTGTATCCAACATCTAATCTAGAAGGCAAGGTATAGTAAAAAAAGCTAGGTAAAAATTTGTATCCAACATCTAATCTAGAAGGCAAGACTAGTTTGTCGCAACTTTTTGTAAACATCGTGAAGATTACTTCGTATTACTTTTAAAATATTAATTAACTCATCTACGAATACGGTATTTGTTGATGTGAAAAAACATATGAATGATGTAGGAGTCAATAAAACGGAAGTAAGTAAATGAATTGTACTTTATTTAGGGAACTTATTAGTAATCTGACCGTAATGAATTTGTTTACGAATTACACACAGTATATTTCACGCAGAGAAAATATATGCGCTTGCAAGCATGCAACGACATCAACAGATGTAATAATTGTTTCATGGAGGGAATAAAATTTTAATTTTTATATAAATTTATAATAACTCAGATAACCGAGGTTTCAGTAAACCAAAGTTCAGATAACCCGAGATCTATTGCAGTTAATTAAAAATGAAAAAATATCCATCATGTAATTAGACGTTCGGAAATCCGTCACTTACAATCAATATAATAGTTAATTAAAAAAATTTTACTTCTGTATTTTATCAGAGCAAAAATGTAAGAACAGAGATTATTTTGAAATTCAGTACAGAAATTGAACAATAAAAAAAAAACTCGCTTTAAATACTTTCCCGAATATTAAAATCAACTTAAATTCTCTATGAAAACACCCTCTAATACATATATAACTAAAACAAGTCAAACGAAATAACATCTACTCATGGTGTAATTTATTGTACTCTCGTAATATAGATATCTCTTAGCTCGGTAACACAACATAATACGCGTAGAACCTTCGATGATATACAACGACAATTATGATACAAGGCAATGATCACAGATTAAATACAGAGTTCAGTCTGGGCAAATACACGTGCATTAGGTGCAAATAGTTGCGTCCCTTACAGTAATACAGTGAACACTATTTAACAGAAAGCGTATATCGGTTCCATAAACTCGGACCGTATAACGAAATATACTTACTTTATTGGTATTGCTTGTAACTTTATTTAATACGGAAGAGTGAGATAGTCACATGGGTGCTTATTTTAGAGATGGGATACTTAAGTTCCCATCTCAAGTTCGCATCACGGCCTGTAGGGCTTCGGGATATTTGGGTAGGCTTCGAGTGATCACAATGCACCGAATCTAAACTTCGAACAGCTCCCATCTCCCGCCTGCGGAGGAGGCTTCAGAGGCTCGCGATGGAAGCATAACAGCAAGGTCATACAAGATATGTATGACCACGTTATACATATAACATTAAATTAATTTTTAGAATTAAATTCCAATTTAACGGTTTGACGTTCCTCAATTAAAAGTATATAATTATTCGATACAAAATTCAGTACCTGTAGCTGGAGTAAGGGATATAAAGGTACCTTATTTTGTTTTATATCTACCCACTAGTTT
>JAAAKQ030051043.1:24197-34401 GCA_010016005.3 Zanna intricata | reverse complement strand
ATTTTACTGGAGTGCATCCACAAAATTTATTCATAAATTTCTGTGAAATTATTTCCAACCAATGTTATAAGCCTATTGCAATCAATGGACCAAAGTATTTATGTAGATTTTAAAACACATTATTGCCAGTTGTTTTTTAGCTTTCTTTTAGATAAATGTCATCACATATCTAAACATGTTCCAGATTTATGAAAACTGATATTACACAAAAAAGGTTAGTGGAGTGCCAAATCGTGGAAGAAAATAAATGAAGATAATCTCAAAAAATCATGGAACAAATTGTTGTTATGTACAAAACAACTGCTGCTGATCTGACAAAAGATGCCACTGCTAAGGTGGTCATCTTTTGGCATAAGGAGATTCCGACATTATTGAGCTGGTAAGGCAAATTCCTTATCCCACATGTTCAATGTTTATGTTAATAAACATACACAAACGTACTTATAAAAACATACAATTTGGTGAAACATCTTATTATTTAATATTAATTGAAAGTTATAATTTACAATCATATTATTTTTGGATTTTTGTACAAGGAAGTCATGTACTGTCCACCACCAGATTTTTTTTTTAATACACTTACATAATTTTTCAGAATATTTTCAAAATATTTAATTAAAAACTGAAATATGATATCAAAATAAAAATATGTTAATTTTTTTTTAAGACCGTATTGCATTAACCACAGTTAAGTATTATATCAGAGGATGAAGTTGAATGATGTGTAGGGTGTGTAAAAATGCCATGCCTGACCGGGATTCGAAAAGCCGGTCAGACATGACTGGCTTTTCAAATCCCTCTGGATGAAAAGCTGAGACGCTACCACACGCGCCACGGAGGCCGGCTTGTGATATGACCTGGTCACAAATTATGCACTTCTGAATTACAGTTTCATCTTTCATCAAGAAGAATGCAACTATTTTCAACCATCAATTAAAATTGGTTGTTTTAGTTAAAGCTTTTTTTTATTATTAAATTAAGATAAAGGAATCCAACACAATTAAAACTAGAAATTATTAATAAAGCTTTACAAAGCAAAACTTTGATTATATCATTGGGAAAAATGTAAAATCTTTCATAACTTTTTAAAAAACATAACAGTACCATTACAACAAACAAGAACCCTGTATTAGAATAAAAAAAGAAAAATGAAAAAGAAAAAAGTAGTTTCTAAAAATTAACTTTGTTTTAAATCCAAAAAGGTGATAATTCCTGAGTGTTTCTCACTTTACCAACTCCAAAACAGAATAAGCTAATTTTTATTATAAAAAGGGAACTAAAAATACAACAATAAAAATAAAATAATAATGTACTAATGCAGGTAATTTTCAGAATGAAAAATACAGTATCTTTAGCATAATATTTATAAACATGTCTTAAAAAAGAAGTTATTGATAATAAAAATTATTATCATGGTCATATGTGGTAATAAATCCTTATTCAGAGCCAGCCTCAAAGAGGCAAGGCATGGGGTTCAAACTAATGCGTAGATGAGAAAATTTACATATCATACAGGTTCATAATTCCCAGAAGTATGCAGCAGCTGCATCATGGAACACATCAGAGCCCCAGGGTCATCATCTTCTACCAAGTTCAGAGGTTATATACATCCTCACCGATGCGCACGTATCTAAAATCACAGTTCACTGCTTTGGCAGGAAGAGGTGAAGTTGAACACCATTAGTCTTGAGCGACCTGTAAAACCAGTGTCAAATCTCTTCTGATGCACCGATGACGATGGATACAATTATTATTGTTCCAAAGTTCAGACCTCCTTAAACCGATTCATCAAATCCCTGAATTTTCGACAGTTTCTTGATATTCTTCTGGATGTTACAGGCCGGTTGTATCATCACATCGATGATCCGAGTGATGTTTTCCTATTTTTTGTCATGACTATACCTGGATGATTGTAGGCCACTGGCTTATCTATAAGGACCATAGCGGCCATTATCCAACATGAACAGAGGAGCATACTTGAGATAAGGGGTGGACACATCAAGAAGTCCCAGATTCAGGGCCAGTCTTTGGTAAAGAATGCAAGCCATGTTATTATGGTGGATCATGCACTCATTCGTCCTTCGGGACGTGTACTCCTAGAGGCTGCTAGGATCTGGCAGCCACTAATCATGTATTCCACAAGTCAAGTCATGACTTGACTGAACAAATATTTTTTCTCATAATTTTAATTTTTCACTCTCTTTTAATATGTTTTATATTTTTATTTTTATGTACATAAGTAATGTTTATTAGGAATTTTTCATTACTGATGATTGACCTAGGCCGAAAAGCGCTTTGACTTAAGCAAAATTAAGGTAGGAATGTTTTCCTTTATTCTGTGTTGCAGAGAAGCTAAATTTTATTTTAATATTTAATATTTAATGCTAAAACAAATTTATGCAAGGAGGAATTATGGATTATATGAAGTTTGACTATAATAAATTAATATACATATAAATTAATATATATTTCATATTTAGTATAAAATGTACATAAATTTGTTTTCACATTTACTATCATTGCAATGATATTTAGATGTGATGCGGTCATTATTTAATATAAATAACTTCTTTGTAAATTAACATCATTTAATAGCCAATAGATTTTTAAAAGTAATTTTTGTTTTAAGTCATTAATATATTGTACATGCACTTCCATCAACACTAGCTGTCACATAAAAGCTTCCATCTCAATTTCTCTTTCAGTTTGATTTACTACAATATATCTTTTTTTTACCATTTTTCTTTTGTTATTTCTCTTTTTTTTTTGTTTCATCTCATTGTATTGCTATTCTTTTTTCTCTTCCTCGAATTTACACTTCCATCATTTTCTACCTCAAGCGTACCTTCATCATCCTCCAGTTGTAAAACTGCTTGGGATCATGAAAAAAGTTCAGAATTGTGAATTTTTTTCTTTTGCAAAAAGTGCAAATTATTTCACTCTCCTTCAGATAAGCTGTCATTCCAAAGATGGGTAAATCTGCCTGATACCACAGAAATATCAATGACAGAACTGGAAACTCTACTCACAAATGTTTTGGTGCCTGGCGAATTTTAGGTAACCATAATTAGAGATCCCAAGAGGGCAGCTAATTTATATCTACGAATTGCTGACCATATACCTCCTAGTTCAATTGCTTTACTGTCATAATGACAATGAAATCATTATCATTATCATTTGAAAATCAGAAATTAAGAGTCCTTGGATCCTTCACATTACGTAATAAAATAACTGTCATCCACAGAATAATATGAACTAAACAAATAGAAAAATGAAGTTAGAACAAGAATAGTAGTTAATGTTTTCTAGAGCAATATTGCAAAATTTCAATTTAGGGCTGCCTAACATGGCTCTTAGCATATAACGTAGTTGATATGACACTGCAGTAATTCAAAATAATGCTTCTTATTCTAGTAAATTGATAAACTGAAAAATGCAACACATTATTTTATCTTTCCATGATCAAAATACATCGATTTTAAGGTATTGCAATAAGGCATTAGCTAAAAAATTATTGTTGTGGCATTAACTCAAAAGTGTTTTTATTTTTTTGCAATTAGTGCAGTACAGTATCAGAGATGTGAAATATATAATTATAAATAAAAGTCATATATTATTATTATTGTTATTACTATTACAAAGAGTTTTATTCATTTAAATGATGTAAATACATAATAACATTTCATTGTGCTTTAAAAACACTGATCAGTAGTAGAATTAGAATCTTAATTAAAACAAGGTAGTGGTGACATTTACAAGCTGCAGTACTTGATACATTAAGTATTTAAAATGGTTAAATTCTCAAATGAAGGTTACAATTATAAGCTGACAATTTATATGATGTCAGGTATTTGAGAAGTTATACGTAAATGAGAGTACCCATCAATTTTAGGTTTCTATATAATTCAAAAGTGTATTTTTTTTTTTTTTTAGTTGTTTTTTTGTTAACGGAGAGATAAAGAAAATTTATCTATTTAGTGTTCACTTTCTGCAATAAAATTCAATTGTGGTGTATTTTGTTTACATATGCTAATAGTCATTCCTGCTGCCTTGTATTGCCTCGGTACATACAAAAAGCATCCAATTTATTTATTTAAATTACTGAGATATCATTTATCATATGTTAACTATAAATAAGAAACTTCATTTACAAGGTTTGTAAATAAAGTAACGAGACTAGGTTTTTTTGGCAGCCAAAGTGGCAACACTGTAAAGTTGCTAGTAAACATATGGTTAAATGATCAGCTGATTTGTATTAGGTATTAATATTTTAAAGCTATTGTTGCCATATCAAATGTAAACAAACTTTTTGTGAAACGAGTTTCTGTTGTGCATTACAAAAATGAGAAACGCTAATTTGTACAATCAAGTTTCCACTACAATCAAGTTTGCAGCATTCACAGTGGATGCTGCATCATGACTCAATTAATGAGACAATCTTCTAGTTCTTCAACCAACTTACTCACCAGACTTGAGTCCCTGCAAGTTTTTCCTGTTCCCGACTTTAAAATAACACTTCAAAGAGCACCATTTTGGAACAGTAAAAAAACATTTTAAAAAATGTAACTGACCATCTGAAGGATATTCCAGTTTCTGAATTACTTATGGAAAAACCATTTGAAGTGTTGCATGGCTTCCCAAGGAAACTACTCTGAAGTTGATAAGAGTCTATGTATAATTTGATTGTACATAAAAAAGTTTTTCTAAACCAGTCTCATTATTCATTTTCAAAACTCATACATAAAACTTAGTCGCAAAGTAAATTATTTAAAAATAAATAAATCTATGTAACATTTACAATAGCAAATCCACCTCTCCTCAACCGCTGCATAATGTACAGTTTAACTGGAATAAATGCTGGAAATTGTGGTACAGCAAAACTTATTTCATTCAAAGCAAGAAGTTCTGAACTCATTTCCTAAAATTCTTTTTAAAAATGCAGGCATGTTTTTCAAGACAGATTCAGTATTGAAAACTAGCGTTCCTCATGGGATTTTCATTCTAAATAATTTTGGACTAAAAGATATATTGAGTACAGAGGATTTATGAGCATGCAGAAAGAATTTCTATTTATAACCCAAATACACTGACAAATCGCATATAATAAATTGGAGTATTATTTTTATTTTGTTAAGTTCAAAGTTATTCACTCAAAAAGTCAACACTCTGTCAAGAAGAAATGCAATGAAAATTTAATCAAAATAAAAACACGATTTATTTTTTAATTATTTTTTTTCATAATTTTGAAAAAATTGTGATAAAAACCACAAAAACATATTTAAGACTAAAATACTATTGCATGCTTCAATAAACCTAGAACCTATGACTTATAACATTCTTGTCTGTCACAACTTCAGTATTGAAAATTTTAAAAATAAAAATTTCACTTTACTTCATTGCTGCTGTATAAAGAAAGTTATTTTTTTCTTTTTATTAATAAAAAAGAATCAAAACACATTTCCCTATTACATTAGTTCATGCCGGCATAGAAATTAAAAATTTCTTAAAAATATAAATTTTATTTTTAAAAAATGTTAACTATCACGACTGAAGGCCAACAACTGGAGGTATAATATCTTAAGTACACAATATTTCTTACGTGTTAATTCTTAACTTTCATTAAGAACTCCAAAAACATAAATGTAATTTTTACTAAATTGATAAGTAAAAAAGAAATCTGCTCAAGCAGCACACAAAGCTTTCAATTAAGTGAAGTTCAACAATGGAACCGACTTCTAAATTATCTTGATACGGTACAAATAGTTGATGTTTACCAGAGAGAAAATAAATGAATGCAAACACATAACCGCGCGAATGGAATCATATTTTTAAGACCTTTGCACAGAAATAAGAGCGTTCAATAAAGTAAAGTTGTAACAGAAAATTAATTTAATTCCTACTAAAGAAACACCTGAACAGATGGCTTCTTTTAATTTTTTTTTTTTTTTTTTTTTTTTTTTTTTAAGTAACTTTCATTAACAGATTTTTATGTCATTTTATACACTACCTTAAAAAATTATATATCAAACAATAATAAAATTAAAAAAAATAAAATGTTAAAAAAAGTAATTTCCTTCTATATACAATAATAAGGTAACTGTTATAATCCAGTACTGACTTTTAAATTTCTTCATCAAATCATTCAAGACCATTACTTACCAAAACTGGTTCAGCCATTAACAAAAAAGGAAATCCTGGAAAGAGTTTGTTAACAGAAAAAAATAAAATATTTGAGTTATAAAAAAAAAAAAATTGTACATACAACGTAGTGATACCTTTTGATGATGCAGTTCTTCACAAGTATGGAATAGCTTCACCTGAACTTGACTTCATCTGAAATGAACTTCTTGTCGCATCTCCATCGCCGCAAGCAGGTACACATGTACAAATGCCTTGGCCTCAAGTAGAGGCCTCACTTTTTGGATCATTATTTTTATATAATAACTTATTTTTTTATTTATTTTTTTCATTAATTTTAAAGTTATATAAATAGTAGGAGGAAGAATCTAGTTTTACTTAGTAAAAATTATGTTTTTTTTGTTTGCAACAAAAATGTCACTAAACAAAAATTTATTCAAACTGAAAAAAGCTTCAGTGAAAAACCTTTGTGTGAAAATGATTATGAAATCATCCTATTTTACATCCTGTGGTGATTGCTCTTCCTCCATTTAAAAAAATGTTAAATAATGATAAAAGAAAAATTTGTGAAATTACAAATATTTGTTTAATCTTACATTAATTCTACATATTAATCTTAAATTTGAGAATCGTGAAGTAACCATACTCTTTCTTTAAACTGTTCATTTCATCTTTTCATAAGTAACTATCTATTAAAACTGAATCAATTACTTGCAGTACAGGCCAAAAAATCTCAACTAGTTTTATGTTTTTGTTTATAACAGGATGACAACAATCACCCATAAAGTTGGATGCTATACCCTTATCTTCAGTCATGAAGATATTACTTTCGCACAGGATTATAACTTGCACTATAACAAATAACAGTTTAAATAGAAAAATTAACCAAAGATGAAACTAACAGCTTAAAAAAGTTAATGGTTTGACAATATAATATATTGATACTACAAATTCTCAAATTTAATATCAACTGAAGTTATTTTATAAAAGCTTTATATATTTTTTTTTATTTTTTTAAAATAAGGAATTCATGGATTTCAACAATTTGTTAAAGTAATACTCAAATGCAGTAATCACATTAAATAAAAAAATAAAAAACACCAGAAATATTTCTATAAGAAAATTAATTAATGAAAAAACATTTTACATTTTTGTTTGTTTTTTGTTTTACTAAAACAGAATATCCTTGTATAGTTTTAGGGCTTTTTAATAATAAAATCCTACAATACGTAGACAAAATGTCAACTTTCATTATTTATATAATAGAAAATGTGCCACACTTATAGGATAGTAAACTTAAAAATTACTTTGATGAGTTAACTTGGTTATAAAGTAACAGCAGGATTGCATTATAAAAAAAAAATAGAAATATACAAAATAAAAGGTATTAGCACTGTTATATAAAATAATTATGGCAATTCTGCTACATCCCTAAACCAACACTGAATAATTATTTACAATAATGTGTAACATAAAAATACATTGATTAAACTTTTTTCTCAGCTCCGAAAACAACCTACCGCATAATATTATTTTAAAATCTTTTTTTTTTATTCTTTAGAAAAATCTATTTTAAGACAAAAAATAAAACAAGCAGAGAGTTGCCAGACATTTTTTAATAAACGTGATTACACACAAAACACAAGATAAAACCAAGAAAGAAACAGCATAATTTGTGTTTCAAAAAGAAATTCACTTAATTGAATTACCCATAATCCACACACTATATTCATGGTGTACAATCGATAATTTTATAAAAAATTTAATTTCAGTAAAATATATCATTTAAGAATACACAGTGTCTGAAGAGTTACTGTGTGGGCTTTAAATATTTAACAATGCAGTAAAAGTTGGAATGCAATTTCTATAAATAACTTCTTTTTTTTTATTTTTAATGAAAAAATTTGGACTATTTATCTTTTTTTTTTAATTAAAAAGTTATTTTAAAGGGACTGAAAATTAACTTAACCTTCAACACCTGAGCACAGCTTCTGCATCTGAGAAAAACATTCTCCAATGTTTACGGTGCGATTTGTTAGATGCTAATTGTGATTTCCATCTGTATCTACTGAAAAGTAGATAATTAAACAACTTCCCATCAAAGCTCACCAAAGGAAAGTCAGACCCAATGACCTGAACAGTCACACTAACTGAGATGGTATGACCACAAAAGAAATCCATCAATAAATGAAATGACACGCTAGTAATGTCAATAACTGTATGATATTGCTGAGACCATTCTTCATAGATTTGATGTTCCATAAGCTCAGGTAATGATGAATAATTCAATAATATAGACGGTAGTAGAATTCTGAGTTTAAATGAAAAAAGTGGATGATGCATTTATATGTAACGGCACATTAAACCTGATCTTCTAATCTTGGAGAGGCATTTCCTTAGATCTGTGGAGATTATCAGAAATCAGAGCTAAGTATTTTGGCTGCTTATACACAAAGACAGGTGGAACAAGTCTCATCAATAAATACAAGATGATATTCCTGAAACCATCTTCAGTACCAAACTTGGGTTTCATGCTCTGTTTCTCATACTTGAAGCACAAATACGGAAACACAAATTGTTTTTAGAATACCATGGGGTGTAATCCTTACTACATCAACTTGTTGTGACAGGTACATCATGAACTTAAGAGGAATCTTTATGAACTTGTCATGGATATTCAGAATGATCTTGTCTGATGATGTACCCGAACAGGAGCATCCAGAATAATGTCAGTTTCCTCCTGAAACTTGGCTATAAGACATACCACATTATAATGATTATATGACTTCTACAACAAGAAACTACTTACTGCACTGTTCTCACACTAATTCTATGCACTTACTATAAGGTGAGTTTTACTAACATTAAGTTTCCAACATTATGTTAGGTTCGTAAATCAGTATGGTACAGTAATTTAGTAACATTAAAATATTAACATATGGTTAATTTTATTAATAATGTGAATTTAATTGACACCAGTATCCTTGTGCCAAGACAATTAACCAAAATAAAAGCCTCTGACTATACGTACTGCTTGGGTAATAAACTTCCACAGATAATGAGCAATGACTTCCTACAACTACGCACATAACAAAGAGGGATGGATATATAACAGAAAGGGGGCCATATGATGAAATTAAACACACCACATCTGAATAAAGAATGCAATGTAAATTTTATTCAAATTATAATTATTATTATTATTATTATATAATTCAATTAAAAATTATTTTATTTAAAAATCAAATCAAATCAGATGCAACATAGAATTTTTTGACTGCATTGTTAAAATAAATATTTAGTGCATCCACCCAGAATAATCTTTCATACACTATAATAAATAAATGAATTAAACTATCATTCATGTATTAGGCAACACCAGTTTTACTGAACAGTTGTTTCAGAATGAAATAATTTATAATAACTCAACAAGTTCATTGATCTCTGAAAGGGTAATAATAATTTGAAAATACCAGGCTTCTCTCATTTTTCAAACAAATTTGTTAAAAAAAAAATAAATAAAAATTAGCCAAGGGAGATTGCTCATCAGCTTTAAAAGATCAAAATCATAAAAGAATAGCAACAGTGAGTCATAATTTTTCTTCTTTCAATTATTAAACTAATTTTATCACAGTTAAAACGCATCATAACTAACTCTTCAACTTAAAAGAATGAATTACATAAAACCAAAACTCAGAATATCATTTTTAGGTATTATAAATAACTATACAAACATAAAATAAATTTAAAAATTTAAATAACTGATTAGAGAAAACTTAACAGAATTTGAATTAAATAAACTACTGTTTTATCAATAGAACAAAACAATTAACAAATTAATTCGCAAGCTACTGTTTTATCAACAGAACAAAGCAATTAACAAATTAATTCGCAAATAAATGTAGATATTAAATTATCAAACGTTATAAATTAAAATACTTTTTTTTTCAACGATCAATAAATTAATCTGAGGTAACATTTTAATTTAATTAAACAACTTGGAAAAATGTAGGCTTAAACAAATAAACGACATATTTTTATAAAATATTTTTTAATATTTTATATA
>JAAAKQ030051043.1:0-11154 GCA_010016005.3 Zanna intricata | reverse complement strand
AATTATAATGCAAATGAGTTTTATCTTGTTACAAACTTACTAGAGAAATAAGAAGAAAATTTTCATCAACATTTAATAACATAACTATTCAATTAGCAGCTGAGATGCAAGATCTGATACTCAAACTACACAGACCAGCCAATAGATTTAAATTTCAGATAATGGGAGCATTATAATCATGTTTTTTCATTCTTGTATGAAAAATGCAGATAATTAGGTAACACCAATTTTCTCTTCCGCACAGCAGCAAACATCTTACTAATTCAAATATACCATCTTAATAATATTGCTGTCTTCATAATAGTGATAATAGTTAGGCTTACATGACTTACTTATTAGTCTGTTTGCTCGCTCTTTATTATGACATTATCAACTTTGAACGGTATGAAAAGAAGAAAAACTAAAAAAATAAATATCATGGTTTTAACATTAAGTGGACAAACAAATATTGAATTTCTTAAAAGTTAAACATCTGACAATCTCTTAACAAAGAGGAATTAAGTATTCTCACGCGAGCACCATAAGGATTCTTGCAAATGACTCCTACTATTTACTAAAAAGAAAAACGCCCTTTACAGACTCTGAAATGATAAAAAGTCTGTACAATAGTACAGTATTAAATGAAGTATAGATAAAGAAATTAAATCAAATGTAACTTCATTAGCTGAGCAAATCCCATTGTCTGACGTGACACCTCATAGATTCAAAATTCTTGGATCAGAACATTTTGAAATTACGCAAAGTTGGGAAGGGCAGAAACAACATCAACAATATTAATAACTCAACAGATTTACAAAATTTTTCAATTGCACATGTGTGTTTTTTCCTTGAAAAAAATTTAAATTTAAATTTTCCATGAAAATTACTTCATACATTACTTCTTTTCCCACAAGAAAACACTACAGGAGAAGCTATCTAGCTAGCTTCAGAAAAATTCAAAACCTTTTCATAGAAAACAAAATATATCTGTAAAATATTTCTCTCCTTGATACATAACAGTGTTCCCTCTATGAATTGAAGAGAAAGTTATATAGTTGAAAGATTTGCAAGACAGATTTGCCCCTAAAATGCAGTCCTTACACTGCATTATTCACCAAAGTATCGTGATTATCAAATTCACATGTCTTAAGTAGGTATTTGAAGGAGAGACTTGTAAATTTTTAAATTTATTAAAATCAAATGTTTGACAAAGACTCTTCTATAAATTATTAGGGGATACCTAGATTATACCAAGATATTTTAATTCAAAATAATACCTGTTGGTTAATTTAAGATCAATGTCATATAGAAGTTGAATGAGTTCAGAAATGGGTACCAGCAATCTCAGACATTGTTAATGATGTTTCTTTAATCTTGCACTAATAAAGGTGCTGCAGAATTGAAAAATTGCTGTAGGATAAATGTTTAACGTATAACTTATTACTACATATACCCACAACTAGACAGTCATTATGTGATATATTTCACTGAATTGCTGAACTACTAATTTCAAGAAAAAGACCAGTGTAGGCTAATAAATTATCTGATTGAAAAGCTAAACACATTTCATGGAAAATTTTGACAATTTTGGACTATATATCAGAAAAGTAACATCATTTCCTGACATTGTATTTCATTCTTGATTTATGAAGAAATTGGTGAAAAATTTCAAACCTAAAAAAATCATAAATGGCTGCTTGCAAAATAATTATTGTTTAGGAGTGGACTGCTGGCATAAATAACTGAATATCCCTGCAATACACATTTTAAAATGGTAAAACATTTTAAAAGTTTCTAGAAATTGAATAAAAGGCACAAGAATCTAGTTATAAGAACTGAAATATTAAAATACTTTGTACTTAATGCTATAACATTTATAATTATTATTCGTAATACATACACTGCGCAAACTGTTCAACTAGAGAATAATAAGCAAACCCCCCCCTGGCCAAATGTGATGAGGATGACATATATGACATGTAAATGAGGTGTAGTGTTGTACAGACTCAGGCTGCTCATTCCTGAGATGTGGGGTAATTTAACCTCAATCACTAAAGTACACTGGTATTCAGTCTAGAATTCAAATCTGAATAAAAACCAACTTTTCCATGATTTCAACATGAAAACCTTCAATTTTGAAAATCAAAGCTACAATACAGCTTACAATACAAAGGTTACAATAATATTATCAAAGGATAGTAGCAGTATCAAAGGATACAATATGTTTGATAAATAAAACATTAAATTAAATTATCTCCACAGATAGAAATAATAGTCTTCATTGTAATTTAAAAATAATTTCATACCAAACAATGTTTACTTAACAGAGATCTCTAATCAGTAAGCCACAGTAATAAAACAAAATTTTAATAGACTCATATAATGAAAAAATATAAATAAACAAAAATTCTAACAAACTGACAATATTGGACATCAGACGGATAATCTCCAATATTTTTTAAGGTATGATTGTAAAATTCCACTATATCAGAGTCTTCATTCTAATTTAAAAATAAGTTCATAGACCAAAAAATTTTCACTTAACAGAGATCTCAAATCAGTAAACCACAGTAAAAAAATAAAGTTTTAATAGACTCATATAATGAGCCAGCCTCCGTGGCACGATTGGTAGTGTCTCAGCCTTTCATCCAGAGGTCCCGGTCAGGCATGGCATATTTCACACGCTACAAAAACTTATCATTCATCTCATCCTCTGAAGCAATACCTGACGTGGTCCCAGAGGTAAAAAAAAAACTCATGTAATGAAGAAATATAAATAAGCAAAAATTTTAACTAACAATTTTGGACATCAGACAGGTAGATCTTCAGTATTTTTTAAAGTATGATTGTAAAATATTGCTATATCAGACATCAGAATTAAAAAGTTTAATTTAAAATAACTGCAAAGATTTTTGAAAGAAGAATACATAATAATGTTCCAATACAAAAAATTAAAAGTAACCTATGGTTTCAAGTTTTAATGCATTCAAGTCACGAGTAGTAAAGCTAAAACTTTATAGACAGAGATATAGTACGCATACACATATTTTACACTGAGTGAATTCATTTCATTTTCTAACTTATTCAGATGCTGCTGAAATTAAAATTTCAAAACAAGCAGATACATATGCTGTTCAAGAATAATTGTATATGTACTAAGATGGACATACAGATTCTGAGTACAAAAAAAAAATAACATAAAGTGTAGGAAATTAAATAAAAGTAGGCTTAACAATTTGAGTTTGCTTGAATATAAATCCACCCAACTCAATGCTCACCTAAATTTTGAAAAAAATTCAACATTAATTCTAGGAAGTATCAGGAACTTATGTAACCTAATCAAACTCGGCCATACAAGTAATTCACCAAATGAAGAAAAGAAATTAAAATCCCTTTTATTTAATAATTATAAATTGACAACTGTTACTGAACGCATTAAAACAATTCACTTTATAAAAAGAAGATGAACACTTGAACAAATAAATGGTATAACCTGTAATTCCAGCACACAAGTTACACAAAGCACAACTAACTTTTCCAATTTCATAATTTGAAGATATATAAAACATGAAAATAATGATTGATAATTAAATGAAAATTCACACACAGAGACTGAGATAGTAATTAATATCATTAATGATCAGCTACAATCAGTAATTCTATTAAATGACATGAACTTGGTTCAAACCAAAACAACACAAAGTTATTTAAAATTTATTTTGGTTATCTAATTTCAGTTGCTAGTGCTGATTTAAAAATGGTAAACTTGAGTCTCAACAGTATCAATTAAATCTCGCACCACTGACACTACAAAGTGAGCCTACACCTCTGCTTATACAACAATATCTTATAAAAATCAGAAAACTAAAATTACATGATTTAAAGGGATATTTTAAAACTGACAAATAACTTCAATAATTTTGTCAACATTTTATTATTTTCAACAATTTGCCAATAATTTTATTTCCTTCTATTAACAAAAATGGATAATACAATAACGGCATACCTCTGTCTTTCCATTTCAGCAAGTCTATCAACTTCATCCATTTTTCTATCATGGTACAACTTTTTCTTGAGATAGTGAACAGATTTTGATCCATCATCAGACAAATCCGAACTAGTACTAGAGGACTCCGAATGCGACCTTTTTCTATAAAAACAGATAATTGCTTCTTTAAAAACTGTAAAACCGATTATTATTTCTCTTATATGGTCATAAAGCACAGATTTTCCTAGGTGGCGATAGTTGACCTAACCCATCTGCTAGGTCAATTTATAGCCACACATATGTAAAGTGATGCTCACTTTATTGGAAAAATTTAAATGATTAAGTTACAAAACGTACTAAATAGTTAAAACTCGGTTATTCGAGTTATTATGGGTCCACTAGACCTGATGATAGAAAAACATTGTTTTGTTACTTCATACGCAAGTATTAAAATGTAATTCAACATAAATTTTTACAAAATATATCTTATTGCAAATAACTCATAAAAAATGATAAAATTAAAAAAAACAAACCTTGATTTAGAACTTCTTTCTCTTGACTTATCCCGATGTTTATTGTGGCTCCTATCGCGAGATTTCGATCTCTTATGAGAATGCTTGCTTTTATGCCTTCGGCGCGGTGATTTACTTCTAGATCTACCCATTCTTAAATAAACAGACCTCACTTCTTTCAAAAAAAGTTTAATAACAGATATAATGACAAACACCGAACCATAACAATAAATACGAACTCAGTTGATACGTAGGGTTATGTAGGAGCCTCATGTAAAACTTAATCTTTAGAGACAGATGTGCTCTCATAATCTAGCGTCATCAGCATTCTCAATGAGCGGTGAAAATTAACGTTTAAAATTTGGAACTAGCTTTAGGTAAATTTTTACGGATAGTTTTTTAATTATTTCTTCAAATTTCCCCCTCCCCCCAAAAAAACTTAGCTCAATAAATTTAGAAAATATATGAATATTTATACTAGTACAATATTTGGTGTAATGCTATGAATAAATATAACAAATAATGAAAACAGATTTTAAATGATCTAATTTCTGGTTTCCTATATGTAAATGACAGCGTTTCAACGTTATAGATGAAGCCCACAAAAAAGGAACTAAAATTAGTTTTATCTGTCTTCAGAACTTTGTTTGAAGTTTATTGAAAGAGCTAGGAAGATAGAATCACCAACTCCACGTACAAAAACAAGATCTGTTAACATGAGAAAACGAATTTTAGTAGATTGGCACCAATTTTCATTAATATAATGGTGACATAAACAAAATTAAAAGTCAGCCGGATAAGAATAAATTTACGGATTAAGTAAGTAACTTTTTTTAAATAGTTTAATTCACCTTATTTTTTAAATCCTTGTAAATATGATTTAAAAGATCTTTTCATCCTTAAAATAGTTCTTCGGAGCAGACTTGCTGCTATAGCAGTAAGTTAGGAAATGTCTTATGGTTTTGAAAAAATCTTCTGAAAATATTTTCAAATACTATAGTTTTAAACCTATTTGATAGCCTACTACAGAAATTACTTCCTTAAGATATAATTACCAAAATAATCGCTCTTAGTTTAATGCATTATTATTGTGTTCGCTCATACATAACTATGTACAAGTGACAGTTATTAATGAACTTTAAAATAATAATTAGACGCTCTTAGTTCTTTCTCTTTTTCTGTTTAGCCTCCGGAACTACCATAAGGTATTACTTCAGAGGATGAATGAGGACGATATGTATGAATGTTAGTGAACTGTAGTCTTGTATAACCTCAGGTCGATCACTCCTGAGAAGTGTGGTTAATTGAAACTCAACTACCAAAGAACATCAGTATCCACGATCTAGAATTCAAATCCGTATAAAAATCTTTACTAGCATTTGAATCTTAGAGCTCTCAACTTCAAAATCAGGTGATTTGCGATATCGCATTAACTGCTAGACAGCCCGATGAGCTAAACGCTCTTACAATTATTAAACCTTACTTACGTTGTATTAAACTTTATTACGAAACTTAACCAACAAAAAGCGAAAATAAGAATAAAATGCAAAACTGAATTGTCAGTTGTAATTTATTGTTGAAGGTTTTACAAAAAAAAAAAAATCTTGTTAGCAATATATTAAGTATAGGAACATCGGATATCACAACTCTTGATACTCACGGATGTTCTTTCACTATATTTTTATGACATATATATGTATATATAAATTTATAATACATATATATTAATTTTGTAAATAAAGTTTGCGAAGAAAAAAAACATAATTTTCTTGAAAAGCGTCAGATTAAGTATCCGATTGTGTTTTTAAGTCAAAGTCGCACGTAAAGTTGTAGGAAAACAATTTCAGAAAAAAACTTACAATTAAAGATGGAGTAAAACATAGAGTGAAGTACCTAATACATAACCGTTTAGAGATAGATTTGAAATCAAGCGAAGAAGAGAGATCACATGTTAGTATTTTGGCAAGAAAACTCCTCTTTACTGCATCTCATCTTCTTGCTTGACCGAAGTAGCTACCGTCACGTTTAATTGGAACTTTTTATAAAAAAAAACCATTATACATGACTTTACCTACTTACAGTGACCCTATAGTAGATTTTAATAATAATCGGGAAACAAGTATGACCATAACTGTAGCACTAAAAGTTAGGTTAAAACAGGAAGAGAATAATTAACACCAAGTAATAAATGTAAGCATTTTCATAGAAAGATTTATACATTCTAATAACGCAAAACGAAAGTGTTTAAAGTAAAACCAATGCAGCAACACAAAATACCCAATTCAGCGGATTTATTAAAGAAAAAAATTTACACGTCAATTAAGAAAGATTTCAACAGTATAGGACTAATGTCTAGGCACTGAAATATATAAAATTAGGTACCACTCCCCTCACCGCTGCTAGGTAGGCACCACTGCTAAGACATACTTGCGATTCGTTCAATCAAAGATCTCTGCTCAATGGAAAGACTTTAACGAATTCTGGAAAGAAGAACAAAACGTAAATGAAATGGTGTTCGGACGTGAGATCACCATACGATCAGCTTCTTCCGCTAGATGGGGAACAATATGGTTTTTTTAATAGAAATAATGTTAGTACTAAATTTTTTAAACTGGAAAAAACGCGTTTGGTACAGACTGCATTACAAATGAACGAAACTTCGAAATATCGAGTTGTGATGAGGCTCGTTTGCTCTCGACTTCCGAAAGTAAAAGAAATAATGTTATTATTAATGGCTCAATTCAGAATTATTTACAATAAGACATTTTTTAATGTATTTTTCAACGGTCAAAATTACATATAATTTTGAAAATTGTAAGTAAAATTTATAAGAATCGAAAAATAAGTACCGTAATAAAAGGTAAACTATGATCTTTTTAGAGGTGAAAAGGTATTTTACTTTAAAAAAGTAAGTTAATTTATAAAAATACGAAGATCCTCATTCATTCAGTGATTTAATATATAGTTTTCACAGAAAATGTATTCATGGAATTTTTTATTTTCGAAAAATCCAATTGTTGAAGTTGGCAGTTATGTTGTATAGTTTTGGTTTCTCTTAAATTTGAGGTTATGTCGTTCAAAAATGCCGGCTGTTTTAAATAATGTTCGTAATTTATTATTCTGCGCTTCCGGGGGTCGTTTTACTGACATTATGTTCTCACGTGTTACGCTATTAGCATATTTTCTTATTCTAATTTTATTTGTGTTCGATTGGTTTGTAAAATATTACGATTCCTGGCTTAAATTAGTTTTCGAAACTAATAACGTTTTATCGTCTGTAGCTGGAGAAAGACCATTCACTACCTTTGGTTTAAGTATTCTTATTATAGTTGTTTTATATATATTCGTTAATCTGTTGTTAATTCATATTAAAGCCACATATATAAAATTCCGGTCCGGCAGACCCCCTGTTGGAAGACTCATAATAGCGTATAAATTCATTCTCCAAGATTGTTATAATAATGAAAACGTTATTACCAAATCTCAGCAACTATTCCCTAACAAGAAGTTGATCCAAATTTATTACTATAGCTGTAAGGTATGTGTAATTTTAATGTTGAACATTATTAGCAAATTATTTCATTGTTTGCATTTATAATAAATTTTCTTTGTAATAAAACTACTTTAAATGTAACAGTAACAGGTAGTTATAACTAAAATTTTGATATGCGTTTCCATTAATTCATAGTTTTGTAAATTAGACAAGTTTTTATTTAAATGAGAGAGCAGCTGTAATTCTATTTATACTGTCTTAAAGAGAAATCTTTTGAACAAGAGTACAGTCATTTTTGCTAATATGTTAGGTTACACTGTAATAGTTATACACCTACAGCCTAATAGAACTATTACATAAACTGAATCTTTATTTGCCAACTAATGTATTATATGTGATTAACAACTGCTGTTTTTTATTTAGTTTGAAGATATTTATAAATCATAATTTCTTTGAAATTATTAGACATATTAAAATATTTGATTTACAGTAATTGTTTAAAACAAATACAGAAATAAAGTTTAAAAAAAAAGAGATTATATACGTAAGTTGTTCGTGAAAAATTATTTGTATGTAAATAATTATTTAATTGGAAATGACAGAATATTACTGAAGCACTCTTTATAAAAAATATTTTGTAAGTCTCTTTGTCATGAGTGCTTTTGTTATAGCAACATTAGATACATTTATGCAAATTTAGTACTACATAAACAATTAGTTTCTCGCTTAACGTAGGGTTTACATACCAACAGAGGTTTATGTGTGCCAAGTAGCCAAGATTGCATATGTTTTTTTCAAGGTCAAATAGGCCTAACCAAATGATTGCCATTACTGCGCCAGTGTTAAACATAAAAGAAAATAATGAACATTGTGTCCTACCAATCATTAAATTCATTTCTCCAGAAACTGGATGAAAAGTAAGCAATACATTTCTACAGTACATATTAATAAATCAGTTAACAGTGAGACAAAGAGAGATACTGAAATGAAGTGGAAGAACCAAAAGAACTGCATCCAGAGTAACTGTGAGGAAACTTAAACGAAAGCAAGATTTGTTAAAAACATTTGTGAGAGTGTTAATTGTTTGTTAGTAATAACCATTACTCTGGATTACTACCATGGATTGTAGATAAAATAGGCCTAATGCAAATAATAATAATAGAATTACTTGAAAACACTATTAAATGGTTACTTATGGTATAACTAAAACTACAAAATAATTGGACATAAAACCAACAAAAATAAAACTGAATGGAGTATTGAAAGTACTCATCAGCATGAAATAATAAATGAACAAAAAAAAGAGTATCTCTTGAAACTTGTATATGGTCCAAATATGCTTGAATATCTTAAAAAAAAAAACATTCATCTTGTTAGCAATCACTTTGTAACTGATGGAAGTTAGATGGAAAATTAAGTTGCTTTCTTACTATGCATTTGGCGAAGTAAATGTCAGAACAGTAAGATAGCATTTAAGACAGGTAATCAGGTGACTTCCATAAACCATTCCATAGTGTATGGTTAGGTGACAACCGTACACTATGGTTAGTGTACCATTCTATCTGCGTGATTTCATTAATTCCATTTCTGCAGTTCATAATGACACTGCTACAGTTTGTGAAAGTGATAATCCTTGATGTAGAATCTGACTTCTTCTATTCCATGATTATCTAGAACTCTTCTTTTTTTGTTTAGCCTCCAAAACCACTGTAAGCTATTACTTCATAGTATGATAGGTATGAATGTAAATGAAGTTTAGCCTTGTACAGTCCCAAGTCAATCATACCTGACATGTATGATTAATTGAAACCCATATATTCATTGGGTATCAATGTATGGTTAATTGATACCCAGTCAAAGAACACTGGTATCAGTGATCCAGTATTCAAATCCATATAGAAGTAACTGCCTTTACTAGGCAGTTTGAACCTTAGAACTCATGATTTTGAAATCAACTGATTTGCAATGACAAGTTTACCGCTAGACCAAATTGATCTGGAACCTAGCTAAGAGAAAAGTATTACTTATAACTAGGTGTGAAATATTTTCTAGTATCGAGTCACAATTGCAGTGCTACTTGTAAGATGCTCAAAGAAAACTATTATCTTCTGCTGATGTGATGATATATTGTTTAACATTTACAAATTTTGAACAGTTCTATGTGGTGTAAACACAATACAGTGTGCGCGAAAAGAAAACCCTCAAAATATCTGTCATTGTTTTTTTTGTGTTTTAACATTCCTGAACGCACACAGAAGCCATCAAACACTCCTCAACAGTGAAAGAACTTGTATCTGTCATGGTTTAACTCAAGACTGTCATGTCCTTCCCACACTAACCGAAGTGACATGCCAGGACTCAGCTTATGGCGGGAAATAATAATAAAGAGTCAATCTGCTCAACAATGTAAAAAATATACAGATTTTGTATTCATAACATTGTTTATCTACATACCTAACTGTACTATGCTATTAACATATATACCTAACTGTACTATTCTATTGATATGTAAAGGGGCTTTTTTTCCCCACACTGTATGTTGCTGGCAAGATGAATTAGTACATCCAGCTGTCAGTAATAAATCTTAATCTTTAAATTGAGATCGTATCATTACAAATAATATCTATTTTAACCTTAAAAATTATTTTACTAAAAGTGTTTTTTCAAGACAGAAAGCTGATTTTTTGTTATAAGTAGACAGAGTAAAGCTGAAAATTGTTACTCGCCAATCAGAATGAATAAACATAGGGTAAAAAGTGAAGTCAATGTGGCTGTGTGGTGTAACTAAAAAAAATCATATTCTTCCTATACAAAGCACTTAAAAACCATATTAAACAATGGGTTGTGTTGAATTTTCGTTCTGGCCAGTACAGGAAGTATATTTATGGTTAGCAGATGTGATACAGGGCCGGTTATAAACTCATTAGTTGAAAGATGAATGAAAGAATTTTGGACAGAATCCAACATCATCAAAATCGATCCCGAAACAGAAGAGAAAGGTGCAGTCCCATAATCCTGTGAAAATTTATTGGACCCTAAAAAATGTCCTTTTTCTGATATTTAACATATAATTGGTCTATATCTACCTCAACTAATGTATTCTTATTACATTTAAAACTGTTACTATGTGTTTGATTTAAATTTTCCACTATGTGTTAATTTTGTTTTTTTTTTTTTTTTTT
>JAAAKQ030051032.1:2413-13309 GCA_010016005.3 Zanna intricata | reverse complement strand
CCAGTAATCAAGAGGGCCAATTTATCAGCCCTCTATATCCAACCAATTTACCAATAAACTTTTTATCTAAGCATTATCTTACTTCATTTGTGAAATGTATTTGTGCTTCATTAATAATGATAGTACATTTCGATTTGTATCGCCAATGTAAAATTTTCAAGCACTGTAAGAAATTCATTATTTAAAAATCCAATACAATGTCTCCTGACATGTTTTTCTAGTAAGAGGCCAATTAAAATTGGTTGTAACTCATGTCACAGCAAACAATTCACTGAAAATCAATGCAGGAATCTGATTTTCTTCAGACTACCAATATAAATTTCATGTGTTGTTTATTTATTTAATAGTAAAAGTTCCTTCAGCTGAAAATAGAATGAATGGAATTTAGTGGTAATTATATTTATTATTAAGTAGAATTATTAACCTGTTGACAAAACTGTAATCATCTGGCATGGTCACCAAGCCAGAGGTTTTAAACTTTCTGAACATGAAAAAATGCTTTCTCTGTGAGTATATAATGTCCTCCATACTGTACTTTGTGAAATATTGAGTCTTGTAGAAATTTTTCATGAGCTATTGTATGTCTGCTGTATCACCTGAAGAATGTTTTCAGTTTCATCACAGTACCAGGTGATGTTCAGCTGAAAAATGAGTGCTGGTTAGTATACCATTCTCACAAAGATTATTAAAAATTCTTCAAAATACTTTATGGTTTGGATCTGCTTGTCCACGTTATCTACGTCTCAATTCTTCCACCAAAGCTGGAACACAAAAATCATACCAGCATATTTTTTATGAGTGAGAAGACTTAATATTCAAAGCAGAATTTTACTTTTTTAACTTTAAATTCGATTGGAAAAATGTAGGTACAGTTTAGAGTACAATAACACAAAAACACTACATAACTTGATACTAAAAAATATTTAAATATAATCAAAATTATGTCGAAAACAACTTAATCGGCTAATGTTTATTATTTTTCGCTAGCTGTCACTCAATAACAAATCACTTTCAGACATAAGTTTGTTTGAACTCTTTTTCTTTGTTTCAAATTCTAGAATAAGTTTTTCTAAATTATTTCCCTTTCCTTCTGAATCACCCGTAAAAGAGTATACATTCAAAAAACTTTTATCAAAACTAATAATTAAAAGCCATTTTTAACATATTTCAAAGGTACATCTTCTAGGGGAAAAAACCTTTCAGAGTTATCTCTAATAAAGTGCTTTTGGAGGACAGTTGTGATAAATTTTTAAATGATAGCCAACAAAACATGCAACTTGGTGATGACAATCACTTATTTAATTGTAAATACATTTTCTTTGAATCAAAAGTACATTATCATCAACACTTTGAATGTGAATGTTTCTATGGTTCTTAGGTTGTTGGTTTACAATTAACCACCCATCTCAGGAATAGTTGATCTCTCTCTTTCTGTTTCACCTCCAGAATCATTGTAAGGTGTTACTTCAGAGGATGAGTTATCATTTCTGGTCGACCTGAGATTGTACAAGACTACACTTCATTTACATTCATACATATCAGAGGCTTGTAAATACCAGAACAATTAAATTTAATCAATTTCATTCGTGCTAATCATGAATTACATATACTAACTGCTTAAAATTCATATTGCACCAAAATAAATAATATAAACACAGACTGCTTTATGGCTATAAAAAACATCAGCTTGAGTAGGCAGACTAATTGTCCTTACAAATACACCTAACATATCACGGAACTTCAATGCTTCATCTGGTATTATCAATGGCACCATGCTCATTGTGCACAATGTACATGTAAACTGCTTTAAACTTGAATTTGTAAACAGTCAAGGAAATAGCCGCAAAGTATTCCACCATTCACATATAGATTTAACTAAATCAAATAATTTAAAAAAGGCAATTTCCCATATAAATTGTTGCTTTCTGTATGTTAATAAATAAAGCATCTGAGAATAAATTGATCTCCAAAGCAGATTGGTAACATTTGGGCTTTCATTCAGAGGTCCCACGTCCCAGTCCTATTCAGACCAGAGGTCCCATTTTGAATCCCAGTCTGACATAGCATTTTTATCCATAACACAAAATCCAATTTCCATATGCTTTAAGCTTACATATCAAGCAGAAAAAACAGAGAAAGAGTAATACTAATCACAACTCACAAAAGTCACAGACAGTTATGGTATAGCTGTATCACAAGCACAATCATTTCAAGAAGTTTAAAAAAGTGCAGATAAAACAATTAGGCAATCACGCCCTAAAACAATTAATTTTTTTATCTTTGGTATAAAGCAATATAAGAATTTATATACAGGTTTACTACTTTATACATATAAACAAACAAATATCAGAAAAATAATCAGTATATTAATACAAAAAACAATCTCATTACTTACTTGCTTACTGATATAAGACCTATCATACATGAAATTCCTCCTCAATAACAAAGAGATTCATAAAAATCATCTCAAGCTGCAAAATCAAAATGAAAATAAAATTATTATGAACATACATTTAATAATCTTAACAGAAACAGATATACTTTTATTAAAACAAAACAAAAAAATTGTCATTGGTATGCAATATGAAACAATATGATTGGCTGACTGAAAAATGCAATAACAAACTCATTTTCTATGGTTAACTGCATATAGTATTTCATTATTCTTGAATTGTGCTATGCTAATTTTGGGAACGATATATATAATTTCAAGTTGCATGAAACTTTTCGGTTAGTGTTCCTAACAAATATATTTTTGCAAACCAACCAGAAAGGTTAATATACATATAGAAATACAAAGGTTATATATAAGAATCTGTATAATGAATAAAGCAGCAGTTATACAGAAACCTGTCAGATATGATTTCAAAAAATAATTTGAATTCAAATCATAATGGATTTTAACAAAATAATGAGTAACATAGATCCAAAGATAGATTAAACTTCATTATCTAACAGTATATGATAATTATATTTAATAACTGTTATTAATGAAAATCAATTTAATTTTATATATACATACTTAATTTTTTAATTTAATGTACAGCTTATTATGAAAGAGTTGATCTTTCTATTACAATTAGTTTTCATTTTGTTATGAAACTACGACTCATTTAATTTTATAAAGAAACAAAAACTACTGAATCATCCACTCTTTGCTTTTTTGAATTTTTTTGCAGTAATTTTATATTTATTAAAATTTTGTTAACTACACAGTAAAAATAGTTTTTATGAAAAAATGAAACAGGCTTACTCAGGCGAATGGAAAAGTCACAATACATTACAGAAGTCCAATACAGGACTGGAATAATAAGAAATTGATAAAAAAAAATTAAAATTTCTTATTAATTTCATAATGCAAATCAGATTAAAGTTTATAAAAATGGTCTTGGTAGGATAACGGGTATGTTAGACATTAGAAGAGAAAGAAATAAAAGAACAGCAGAATGGCAAGATCACTTAAAACATTACATATGAATCCCTTTTGGTTAAGGAATCTAAATTAATACATATAAATAAAAAATTTGCATTTACTGAAGAAAAACATTACACGAAAAAGTGTTTCATCATGAATTTAAAGTACCGATTGCATTATACGAAACAGAATCTTAAAATACTTTCAGATAAATTAACACTTTATCATCTAAAGCAAAGTTAATAACTGAAAAAAAAAAACATTTTTCATTTGTTAACTTAAGAGATAAAAATTTATTAAAACAAAAAGTAATCAAATGTTATAATTTCAGTGTGTAAATTTAACAAAACGTGTACGAAAATAAAGATACACAACGACCAATTAAAATAATTTCCAAGATATTGTCATAATTTTAAGATAATGTCAATATACAGACATTTAAATAAAACTACAGTGGTGACTTCATTAACAGAGTAATACTGGCATCTAATTTAGAGTAACATAATTCAGAAAATGTTGCTTAATACTTACTCTTATTTCGAAGTAACAGCCTACATAATCGCTTACCAACAAGTTAACAGCTGATGTTTTTGAATGGTGCTGCGATCTGTCGACTAAAAAGCAAACGTACCATGAGAACATCTATGATCTAAATTCAGATTTCATTACTGCCATTGATTTACGCAACAAGTATAGGAAAAAATTAGAAGTAAAAAAATATGTATTAAATATTAACTTGCATTCACATGGTAATTTTTTATTTAAAGTTATTAAATATATACGAGACAAAAAAAACTGTGAAAATACCTGTTGAATTAGAAGTTGAAATTATCGTTGTTGCAGTGGCGAGGACAGATGTACGGAAATTCTATTTAACGTAGTTGGACACACTAACTAGACGAACCAAATGCAGAAATTATTAACAAAATCAGCTTTCACAATGATCTCAGAACAAAAACAAGTCTGCCAGACCACTGTGAAACCCGGTTTCGTCTTACCATCCTCCTGCGGAAAACGCTGTCTTCAATAATTCGCAGCAATCATTTTTCGTAATTATATAATGTGTAATTTTACACATTCAACTTCGCTCAAGTAAATATAAAACTTTTTATACAAAAAAATACATTCACAATAAGTATTTTTGCTACTACACATAATTGTGAAAAATTTGACTAAAACTTGATTAACACAGAAAATGACAATTCAAACAATAAATATTAATATGTATTCAATTTTAAGTAAATTCCCAAATTTATTTCACCGATAAATATTTGTAAAGCAAACAAGAATTTAGTAAGAAATAATTCATACCATTCATTAGTTTAATTCAATAATTTAAATTAAAATAATAACAATCCATGCACCTCAAATAATACACTAAAATTAAATTTATTTCGGCACACTGAATCGGTTGAAATGAGCACACTAAATATTACACTTCGTAAATACATACCAATTATTTCACTATAAAAACAAAATAATAGTTTATCACTAAACACCAGCCATATAAGCAAAATTAAACAATAAAATCGCTAAATAAATAATTATACTATTCCTTTTAAGTAAATCCTGCATCCGTAATGAATTCAAAGGCACCAGCGGTAATGTGGTTAAACGAGTAGTCTTGTGGAGCGCTCTTGTGGCAAACATGCCAACTACATTTTATTAGTCGCTGCATATTAGTACAAAGGAAGTCCCGTAATAGTTACAACTAATATCATAAAATATTCTAAATACCACGGAACTGTAATTTTTTAACGACATTTAACGAGATAAAATTTAAAAAAATGAAGATAATATTTTAAAAAAACTACTTTAAAACCGATCAAATCGAAAAAAAAAAATACGTCACTTCTAAAAATACAGCAAATTCCATTCATAATAACATACCGGCATACTTCCGATCAAATAATCACTAAAATTTTTAACGAAATAAATAAAAATAAGTTCATAATAGACGGACATCCTGGAACCGAGGAGACAATAGAGACGACGATGCAACCGCCAACACAGCGAACGAAAGACTACAGAGCGCGGTCGTAACTACTAGCTGCGCAGAGGAATCCCATAAATGGTGCACTATTTCCCATCTCCCATGTGACTTCCCCCACCACACCGGTTAGACTTCATTGAGAAACTCTTCAAAGGTGGGGAGCGGCCGCCCTTCTACAATGACGTAAACGGTACGTCATTGCGTATTTTTTTGTCCATCCACCCCTGTATATTCCATTTTGGTGAGCCCACCTCCGCTCTTTTGCGACACTAACGGTATACACTTCCTTCGATGACCTTGAACGTACACACAGGGTCACATTCATTATCCTTTTACGTCCCCCTCACAAACATTTAAGGTGTAATTTTGATGTTCTTTCTTTAAAACAAAAAAAAATATAACATCCAAGTGTTAGTAAAAAAAAAATAATAATAATATTAGCACACTTATTTTTGAATGAACAAAGTAACCGCTTCATCATATATGAACGATTTTCTGTAGGAAAAACTATTACAATTGCATTTAGATAAAATACTGGATCGTTTACATATCATACATAACAAATAAAATTACGTTTTATTACATAAAAATAAATAAATTTATTACATTTGACATTTAAAAATCAAATTAAGTGCCTTACATCTAATAAATTCTATAATCAAAATCTTAAAACAAGACGTTGATAAAATTTTTCTCAAAATCTACATTTTACAAAAATGTTCTACTAATCAAAATTTAATGATTACATCAATAAATAATAACATAAGATTAACTAAAAAGAAAAAAAAAACTATAATTTACACATTTTATCCTTTTAAGTACATTTTTCAAATTTGAACGTACTGTAAACTAACATCAAGAATTTAGTTATATCTGACCAACTGCGGGTGTTAAAAACCTCGATGTATGAAGAAAGATAAATAATATTAAGGACCTTAAAACTTAAAAATATACTGATCTTTAATAGGTTTGAAATTTTAACCTTAACTTTTACAGATATTAATCAGAAGTAACATAAATATATTATATTTTAGAGTACATAATTTATTATAATTTTTTTTTTTGAAAAACGAAAAAATTTACTTCTTCTTCATAAATTCATAAAAAAAAAAAAATCATTTTCTAATTAATTAAATTCAAATTAATTTGAATTTTACTTAATTATAAAATTATTTTAAATTATTATTTTAAGACAAAATTTATCTTATCTTATTTAATCTTATCATTTAGCCTTATCTTAATTTAATTTATCTTTATTTAAGATATAATATCCAACAATGAAAATCTGTTTTTACTTCCGAATAATTTTTAGAAATAAGTTTATTATTTACTCATCAAGATTAGAATATTATATAAAATATTCATATTTTGACTAAAATAACATAAAAATATAATAACTTCTAAAAAGAAATATCAATGTTCAAAAATTAATTACCATATTTAAAGTAAATAAACTTCCTGATTCAAAAAAAAATCTAACGATTATACTATAACGTAATAATTTAATAAACATGAAGTATGAACAACAATGAACAAATATGCATTGTTTAAATTTGCTTCTTTTACAGATATTCCTGGTAAAAGTTTTACATTATATTATTATTTTCATTTAAGAGGCTATAAATATACATAAGAGAGATAAAAAGAGAGGGGCGAACCTTCATAGGATACATAAAATTTATCAGTATGTAAGAATGGTCACTGAATTTATTTTAGTTTAAAATCTTGATTACAACACAAAACACAACGTGTGACAAGGACAAACTACAGAATTTTAAGAAGTATTTAGCATATAATGGAATCATTTAAATATTTTTGTATAGGATTCATTAAAATTAACTTAAGTTATAAAATTAACAATACCAAAATAACAATTCGATCTCAAATAATTAAAACAAATAAAAATAACAAATCACTACGTTTATAAATGTTAAACAAATACAATAAAAGTTGAATAATTTTTTTGTAATTTACAAAACAAAACACCACAGAGATTTTTTTCAAGTACAAAAATATAAACGATTTTACGTTAAAATACAAATAAAAGATACACAGTATTGTGTATGAATTAAATATAAACATGCAATTCATATATAAATATAAATTTGAACAGGATTCCAGAAAAAAAAAAACTAATTGCGAATTTAATAAAGTAATTTTAGAAACGGAATAAGTTTTTTCTATAGTCTACTCTTCTACAAATTTTTACAGAACTAATCTAATAATAATTATTACAATAACAATAAGATCATAAAAAATGTGAGAACAAAAAAAAAAATTTAATTATTAATAAATAAATAAATAACCATCAAACGAAAGGCATGTATCATACTCTACCTTAAAAATATACTTTTATGACAAATACTAAATCATAATTTTAATATCCAAATTAACATAATAAATCCTTAATTAAATTTATTTTTTTTTAAATAAATTTTCAGCTTATTTTATTTAAAAAAAATATATATATATGTCGTATATGTGACATTTAACAAATATAACATTAAAAACAAAATAATAAATGAGTTTTAAAATATGAAATGAATGTAAAAAAAATATTAATCACAGAAAATGAATGATTTTTCTACCGAATGTGCAATTGTTGCAATCTGTTTAACTAGTGAAGAATAAGCACCCACTGAGCTTTTATTTATTTATTTTTTTTTTTACCTCTGCAACCACCGTTAAGGTATATCTTCAGAGGATGAGATGAATGAATTGTAGCACGTGTGAAAAATGCCATGCCTAACCGGGATCTCCGGATAAAAAGCTGAGACGCTACCACTCGCGCTACGGAAGTCGGCAAGCACCCACTGAGCTGAGATCTAGTTGTTAACGTGACATTACAAATCAGTTGATTTCGAAGTCGAAAGTTCTAAAGTTCAAATCCTAGTAAAGGTTACAAGTTACTTTTATACGGATTTGAATAATAGATGGTGGATACCGGTGTTCTTCGGTGGTTGCGTTTTAGTTAATCACATTTCTCAGAAGTGATTAGTCTGAGATCGTACAAGACTACACTTCATTCACATCATCCTCATTCATACTCTGGAGTAACACCTTCCGGTAATTCCGGAATTAGAAAGAGATAAAAGAAAGAGTAAGTGAGTGAGTGAGTGAATGAGAGGGAGAGGGGGAGAAAGAGAGAGAAATAAGCAAACTCCTCCAATGAGATGAAGATGACATGTAAATGAGAAGTCTTGTACAGACTCAGGCCGACACCATTCCTGAAATGTGTGGTTAATTGAAACCCAACCACAAAAAAGAACATCGGAATTCAATGTCTAGTGATCAAATCTCTACAAATGAAATTAATTTTTATATTAGGATTTGAACCTCAGAAACATTGACTTCGAAAGTTAAACTGACTTCCGATGACGAGTTAATCACTAGAGACAAGATCGATGGGCTAATGAATAACTTAAAATTATTAAAGACATTTATATATATATTTTTTAAGCATTACAAACTATTTTAATTTTGAAAAAAATTTATTTTAAACACACACACCAATTAATACTTTTAAAACATTTTTTCAAAAAGTATTAATGAAATAATAAAATTAATTAAATATAATGCGATAAAAAAAATGCTGAATATTTAAAAATTTCACGAAGAAAACCTTATGTTATGAACTGTTAAAATATTCTAAGTTTGTTCCACAGACAAAGTGAAGATTAATATTTTATTTAGTAAATAAATTTTTTTTTTAAATTAGAAAACAAGATTACACAAATCATTTCTTAGATAAGTCGTAATACTTCACGAGGAATTATTAAGGGTAAGATTGCTACATAATGCCACCTTAATTCATCCAACCAAAAAATTAATTATAAATAAAAAGCCAAAAAAAAGGTAATAAAAATTATTCGGAAACAATCACCTTAAATTTTACATAAAATTATAAATAAATTCTAATATTAGATTTGGGAAGATTCCTTTAAATTAAAAATTATATACCATTGGACTATAAGAAGTATTCTTTAATCAAGTACTTGCTGTTGCAAAAATATCTGAATCATGAAATAAAAAATAAAAATCTAATTAACAATTAACCCAAGATAAAGATTTCTTTATAAAGATTAAATATCAGCAAAAAGGCTGATTTGAATTTTGTAAGAAATAAATAATAGCACTGACAATAAATAACATGATTATTATAAAGTAAAGAGAAAATTCTAAACTTAACTTAGAAGAAAATTTTAAAATCAGAATCCAAAATTATCATCAGAACAGATTTTTATCTTGAAAAAGTAAAAATACAAATACTTTAACAATTAATCATGTAATCTTAAATTAAATGTAAACAATAAATAAAAATATTGTTAACTGTAGTTAGGGTTTAATTAAGGGATACGAAATTCCAAGAAAAGTATAATGTTAAATGCTTCAAACACTTTGTTTGAATTTCCTTCCATTTTCAACACTTTTGATTTTTATTAACAGTATAATACCGCATTTAAATATGAAATTAATATATGGAATAAACTTAACTAAAAAAATGCAAATAAAACAAATGAGATAATATACCTAAACATTTATGCTAATACTAATTGTAAAGTAATCCTCTAAGCATATACGAAAATCATCTTAGTCTTGGATGATTAAAAGAATTGAATTTTTCAGTTTTATTTTATTTATAAAAAGACAATTTTAGTGTCTCCCAAAGTCGAAATGTCTTAAACGACTACATAATAGAGCGAGATCTGAAGGAATAAATAGAAGATTCAATCTTACGGAAGTCGAGATGCACTCGTGTTAGGGGTAAATAATATAGTTTTACTTTAATACAAATTGTCGTAATAAAATTAAAAAAAGATTTTTAAAACTACAAAAACGTTTTTTTAATTGTTCTGAAATATTTACCTCTAAAAAAAGTTTGTTAAAATTCTTTTCCCCCCCCCTCTTTATTTTATATTTTTATACTCTGTCTTCGGCAATTTCAAATAATTTCGTCAAGTTTTTTTTTTGTGATTCAAGGTTTTCGTTTATTTTATGTACATAAAAATAATATTAATTTTGAAATTGTACATCAACTAAATCCTTTACATTATTTACATAACTAAAAATGTTGTACTTATCTCAATTTTAACAATATAAGATAAACCTTACAGCTGTGAACAAATTTAAGCAGACTATAACAGAAAAAGACAGTTATGACTTTTATATACAAAACAAAGTATTCATAAATGAAAGACGAAATCCAAAAAGCAGCGAAATTTTTTTTAAATATAATAAAAAAGGGCATTATTATATTTCTGTTACAAGATTATTCGAAACTAAATTGAGACTATTTCCTAGCCATTAATAAGTAAATCCTAATGATCAGAGATTTTATTTAGTTTTTATTTTAGTTGTAATTCGTAATATATAATTACACACACACACACACACACAAAAGAAAAGGTTTTAAGTCAATTAAAAATAACTAAATTTAAGTGTATTCTAATCTGAATCTTGCAGCAATATATATATATATATATATATA
>JAAAKQ030051021.1:0-16265 GCA_010016005.3 Zanna intricata | reverse complement strand
TTTTCCTGAAAACTTGGGTGCCTACAGTGAAGAACAAGGTGAAAGATTTCACCAGGATGTATGTGATATCGAGAGACGTTACCAAGGAAGACGGGATGTCAGTATGTTAGCGGACTACTGCTGGATGCTTAAGTTAAAAACCAAAGAAGGAAATCAAAAACGAGTTCGGAGAAGCATAAAAGAAGAAAAGGTTTCACAAGGAAGAAGAGTAAACATGAAGTTGTGTATAAATTTATATAAGAAAAATAATGGTTGATAGGTTTTGATAAATATTATGTTGTGTGTTTGTTGTAATAAATAGTTAATTTTTCTCATTATTGTGTTCTTATTTTGCAAAAAAAACTATATGTGATGGAGAGTAATAGAAGTTATTTTTGAAATCAGCGTACATTAAAACATAATTCAGCAAAAATATCTCATGCAGCTGAAAAAAATTTTTTTTTTGCAGACCTGTGTAATCTGTGTAACAGTCGTTTCTTTATTGAAACTCAATGGGGTGGAGACTCTGCCTACAAGACTGTCAGAAGGTTGTGTTTCCTACCCAAAGGCTGCACAAAATGGCTAACTTGTAGCAAAGTTGCCAAAAAAAGTATAGCCAGTTCTTTGATGAATCAAACCAGCAAGAAATCAGAAATATATTCAAATATTTCCTACGATTTGAACTTCAGAACCTTCTAATTTCAAAGTCAGCTGTTAAACAAGTGATTTGTGACAAATTTACCACTAGGCAAGCACGTTGGGCTGAATTAATAAACCTGTAAGGGAAAATTTAACTTCCTCCAAAGAAAAGATAAATAAGAAAATCATTTTATAAAAATGCATTTTATGGGTGCTATTCTGCTGAGAATTTTAGTTTTAATAAAATTTAAATCCACATTGTTCAAGTTTTTGAAATGAAAAAAAAAATATTCTGGATTTGAATTATCAGTCTCACAAAATGCACAAACTGATTAATCCCAAAAAAAAAAAAAAAAAAAAAAAAAAAATTGCCTATATTAAAGATTCCCCAATAAAAAAAATTATCCATCCATACAGTGCATGGCATGTAGGTATCCGATTTAATCACACATTGAATATACAGGATTCTAAGAAATAGCATTACTATACATTTATCAATCAATAAACAATAAATAAAATTGATAAAAATTTTTATAAATTTCTTTAAAGAAAAAATTTACTAGAAAACAACTTTTTTAATTGAAAAAAATTAATGATTAAATAATTACCATTTACAACCTTTCAGAAAATTTTCTTTCCCGGATTTATATCTGAAATCTTTGTAAATATTTAATATTTGATTAACATTTTTCTTATCAAATATATAACTAGGGCCTGCCATTGCACAATTATTTTTGCTATCTGTAAAATTTTTAGCCACTTGCTGACTCGCATCATCTGTTACAACACATTGTTCTGAAAGCAAACTTGAGTTCACATTTAAGTCTAATGTAGAATCTACATTTTCGGCAATTTTACACATTGCTGAGAAATCTTCATCACTATTTGAAGAACTACTTGGGGAGTTTTGATTATTTACATCAATTATATTCCTTTCTACATTTTTCGGTGGTAACTTATTAAAACCATTTTCATAAGCATTCTTAGAACAGTCAGCAACAAAATCACCAGCTGGTAAATCTTTCGAATGAATTACGTTTTTATTAACAGTACTGTTATTAATCTTCACACATGAATCATTTACACGGTTGTCAAGAGATATTTCAGAATTCAAAGACACATCCATGTTATTATTTTCAGCTACTTTCAAACTTACACTCACAGAAACAAATTACAAAAAAAGGTCCTCCGTCATTATAATCTCGAAAATAAAAACTGAACATTCAGAATCAAAAGAAATATTTTCATTTTATAATTATCGCAAACATTTAAGTGGCATTATGGTTCATTACTGAAAAACACATCAATGAATTTCTAAATTGCACGAATCCCTAGTCGATTTCAATTTAATAAAATCATGATAGTCGTTTTAGTCACCGTGTTTCAATCTGAACTCTGGAACCGGCAAACACAAATAACCGTTAACATAACCAAACTTGCGGATAAGTTAGATCGCACTGAAGCAGCTGATATTTTGATTGCATACCAACTTGACAAAAATAAATTTTTTGTAAAAGGGAAATTAACTTTCAGTTGTAGAAGTCGTCTGCTTGTGAAGCACTTTGTTTACTTGCGGCGGGAAGTGTACAGTGATGGTGTGTTGTAGGTTAAGGTTTCATTGTCTCAAGAATGTGGATGTATTATTTTTTTTAATTCTGTTTTATATCGTATTCCCTGCATTTAGTAATGAAGCCCATGGTCAAGGATTCATTGCATATTGCCCATGTATGGGTAAGTAAATGATTATTTTTGCTAAGTATTCGATTTATATAATAATGAGAACATTGGTTATAAATTGTTAATTTGATTTAAATTCACTATTTGAAATTAGAATCTTTTTTTTTTTTTTTTTTTTTGAAGACTCGTTTCTAGTAAATGTCATGTGAACCTATTATTACAAACTAAAAGTTATTAAACTTATTTAAAAGTTCGTTATTTTTTATGTTAAAAAGAATTTATGTTTTTACATAACTAAGTATGTTTTGAGCATTCATAGTATTTATTCCTTTAATTTACACCGTAATTATAATTTTGAGAAGAATAATTTCCTAAATTATATTTATATGTAAATATATTGTATTCAAGTATTTAATAAAGTTTTCGATACTGTCTGGAAGGTGGTTGAAAATCACATACTAAATTGTGATTGATACTCCAGGACAAGCCACTAACATTAAAAAACGTGTTGCCAAAAATTAGATAATTTTTTCAACTCAATAGTAGATAAAAACAGTTGAGGTGTACATATGGCAATTTTTTTCATGACAAAAATATTAATTGGCATTATTGATTAAACCAATTTACTTTATTGTAATTTTACCTGCTTTATGCTAATAAAAAAGTTTTTTAAACATTCAAACACTATTTTATTAATTTTTGCTTAGATACATTTTAAAATGTGCTTTAAAAATAATTGTTTACCAATTTAGTATTTGGCTTAATGACTTATCAAGTCCTTTTAATTAAAGGATTATGTTAACATGATTTAAAAAATAGTATTGTATAAATTTCAGGTTTGTGTAAGACTTTCAGGATAAACTTCACTTGTTACCCAAATTCCTTCATTATTTATTTTAAGTCCAATATTCTAAAAAAAATTGTTTCATTGTTTACAAAAAAAGATTATCTCTTTACTCTCTGCAGCGAATCCCCTTTTTGACTTCTGTAGTACTTAAAATAAGAGTGGTAGTGATTGATAAAATCACTCTGTTTTTATGATAAAAATCTGATTATGGATTGATAAATTCAAGCTGTTTTTTTATGTATTGGTGAGTAAAATTATTCAATTCTCAGCAACAATTTTTTTTAAATGTAAAACAAGTAGTTTTCATTATTATAAGATTGATACTTGTTATAAACCAAGTTTAATAGAAATTAGAAGTGATTTAAAATGATAGGATAAAAAATTATCTGAAGTTATCTGGGTTTGTCAAAATAATATGAGTGAATCACATCAAAACTAATCATAAATGTGAGTTAATTAGTAAATATTAAGTATTTTAAGCCAGTTTTATTTTAAAACATTCAATAAAAAAAACTTGTTTACAGGAAGGTTTGGAAATCAAGCTGATCATTTCCTTGGAGCCTTAGCATTTTCTAAAGGAATAAATAGAACATTAATCCTTCCACCTTGGGTTGAGTATCGCTATGGTCAATCGAAATCTGTAAGTATTTTTTATGGAATAATCATTTTTTTAATGTAGTTAATAGTAACAAGTATTTTTGTTACCAAGCATTGTGTAATACTTATTATGCACTTTTATGTACCAAGTATTTTGTAATATAGTTAATAGTAATAATGTGCTAATATTTCAGGAGTAAACAGAAAAATAATTTTTTCAGGACGGTTCAAACATTCATTATAGTTCAAAATTTGAGTGTTTTAACATAAATTTGTATGTAGGGATAACATATTGGTTTATAACCAGTGAACCAAACTTACTATCTGGTATACTCAATGTGAACCAAGGAATGACAAAAGGATAAACCTTTTCATTTAAATTTTATTCTTTTTTTAAAATTCACAACTTTTTGATTGTTAATATTTGTGATTTTAATTGCTTTTATGAAATTAAAATATATTGTAAATGTTCTATTTTGAATTTGTAGATTTATTGAAATGGATAGATTTTAGATAGCCATTACCAGTTTTGTGAACCAAAATATATTCATTAAGAAATGATAAATCAGTTATCACCATCACCACCATCGTTATTGTGATCAGTTTATTTATGTAATAGCTATTATAAGTAATAAATATGTAAAGGTTAAATAACTTAAAAGGTTCATTTGACTTTGTTTATGACGTAATTATAACAGATTATTTAAAAAAGAAAATGCATGGATGGATTTAATTGCAAAGAACCCAACATCATATGAAGCATTTTGAGACAGAAAAAATGCTTTGAAGAAAACATACCTTAACAACAAAATTTAATCAGAGTTTTTTTTTTTTTTTAATAAAATGGGAAGTATTATTTTGGAACATGAGAAAATTGCAGTTGAAGATATAAGCTTTGCAAAAAGCATACTTTTCAAAATGTTTTCAGAAATATCACATAAAAAATAGGAAATAGCATTCATTTATTTGTTTAAAAACCATAATAATGGAAACTACATATAATAATTATATTTTATTTTATTTAAACACATATTTACTTTTCTGAAATCTTTAATTTGTTTTATTTTATTATTATTATTAGATGTAAAACTTCCAAAAGTGGAAGACACTAAGTAGAGATGGTTCATTTTTTGGGCCTCTGGTTTTTTTTTTTTTTTTTTTTGCCCACCGCTCTTTCATTTTTTATGAGAATTCAGCTCTTCTATCCTCACTCCACTTTGTCCCGGGTTTTGGTATCTTGTTTTCAGTTTAACCTCCTATTTTTCAATCTTCCTTCTGATTTTGTTTCTTTCATATATTTCTTCTTCAGTGATTTGTGCTAATTTCAAGTCTTTGATGTTTTGGATCCATTCCCCTCCGGTTGTGAGCAATGCTACATACTTTACAATCTTTCTTGATATTCTGTGTTCAGGAAACCTCATTATGTGACTGTAAAACCTAAGATGCCTTTTTCTCATGTCTGCTTCTATGTTTGAGTATATTTCAACTTTAGATGTTTTCTGTAGTCTGCACCCATTTATGGTCCATCTCGGTCTCAGAATTTTCCTAATTATTTTCCTTTCTTCTTTCTTTAGATTTTTTCCATACCTGTTTTTCTGTTTAGTGCCTGGGTCTCGCTAGCATATATTGTCTGTTTAATCACTGTTGTAATGTCTACTTTTAGTATTTAATGACAAACATTTCTTGTTATAAAGATTTTGCACCAGAATAATGCTTGTGAAAAGGGGAAAAAATGTTCAACAAAATGTAATAAGGATAACATATTTATCTGTATTAATTTATTTTATTAATTACTGACATTATATTGTATATTACAGGGTATAAAAATTGGTATGGGTAATTATTTAATAGGCATAGGTAATTAATTTACAAAATTTAAAAAGCAAAGAGAGAGTAAACAGAAATAGAAGTTTAATCGAATATGAAAAGAAAAACTGTAAAACTGACATATTTCATTTCAGGTGGTACCTAAGTATTTATTTGTTACATCTCAGTCTGATATGAAATAATTTTTGAGATCCAAGACGAGAGAGATAATGATTGAGATGTTGATTACTTATATACTTCATATGATGAGTGTGAAAGCAAAATGTACACATTTGGTTGTAATTTTTTTTAGTTGGACAGTTTTCTTGACGTATATGTTTTGTATTTCCTTGAGTACATTCTGCGGTACATTCTTATATTCAAATTTGTTTGGGAAATTTTGAATCGAATTTAAATTATATTTTTCAGAAGTTATTACTATATAGAATAGTATGTCTACTATTAATATATAATAGTAGACCTTTTTTTTTTAAAAAAAAATGCTGGTTTTAGATAAATAGTAACGGTTTCATTATGTATAATATTATTCGTAATGTTTTTAGTGGACATGGTGGTAAAAATACCAGCTTACATTACATGACTAAACATTTCATACCTAATTAAATTTGTCAAAGTAAAGACAAAAAAAAGGGTTGTTTTTATATGAAAGTTATTTGATATATATTTATATATTTTTGTTACTTTGTATTCATTTATTTTATGTTGATAAAATAAATTTGTTGTTTAATTTTACAAAATGAAAAGTTTTTTTTGTTTAGATACAAGTTCCTTTTGATTCCTACTTTCAAGTGGAACCACTGAAAAAGTTTCATAATGTTATTACAATGGAAGAATTTATGAAAGATCTTGCTCCAACTGTTTGGCCACCGGAGAAAAGAATATGTAAGTTAATTTATCTTGTTTTAAAATTATGTCCAAACTTTCTTAAAAAAAAAGACTTTAGACTAGTATTTATGTTTTACATATATATGTATAAAAATGTATATATTGTATAACTTAACACCATACTCCATGAAATTGATTTGTAGGCAAGATAAAATTTTGCTCCTTGATTATTAATCCCACTGAATATTTTTTAAGTGACTTTAATTAATAAATTAATTATATTATTAATATGCATGAACACATTAAACTTATGTTTAATTTTTTTTTTAATCATGATTTTTTAATATTTTGAGAAACTTAGTTAATTTAAATATTCACTAAGTGTTAAATATTTATCTTTGTAAATTTTTTCTTTAGTTATGTATATATGGTATATTATAATTTTATTTAGTTGTTATATTCATGATTTTATTGATAAGGTACGTATTATAACAATGTGATCTAATTATTATGAAATTAACAATCCGCTAGAAACTGAAATTTATTTTAAATAATCATCCCTCTTGCAGAATGTACAGTCCAAAAAATATTTCTTGGTACTGTAAAATAAAACTGACAATTTACATAACAAGGAAGTAATTCATTATATAAAAGTAGCATTAAATAGCAGAAAATGACTAGCTTGTTCCACTAACTTAAGTTTTATTGTGATGTTCATGCTTATAAATGTTTTTCAAGTTATTTTTTGGAATTTATACTAACTACATCAGTTAAGTATTCTAGTAACTTATTACTTGGTAATAACTTATTAGTGCTTGTTAGATTTATTTTTAGCTATTTTTCTAATATAGGCTTACAGTTTTTATTTTTATTTCTTTATTAAAGAACATGCATGTTTGCTGATGTGTATGTCTGTTAACATTAATAATTAAAAAAAAAAAAAATCATTACCATTGTTGTGCTTCCATAATCTTTTACCTTATATTTGCAGTTATTTAAAGGCAGTAAATTTGATTTATTTACAGGGTTTCAGAAAAGGATACTAACATTTTCTATTTTGATAACTTATTTGATGAAACTTTAAAGTTTCTTCTTTTGTTTTTTTCAAAAATACTCAGAAAGTAAGTTTTATTGTCTGTGTTAATAAGTTTCTAAATTGCATCACATAACTTGGAAGGCATAAAAACAAAATTGGTTTCCATATATATCTCTTCATCTTTATCTGTTTAGCCTCCGGAACTACCATAAGGTATTACTTCAGAGGACGAATGAGGATGATGTGTATGAATGTGAATAAAGTGTAATCTTCCATATATATCCAGTATATCATTTATGCCATGTAAGAGCTTCTGTTGTCCTTTATATAAATAATTAAAATTACAAACTTCCACAATTTATTTGTGTTCTTTATATGGGTGTTAAGACTCAGGTTTCATTTCCTTCTTTTATATTTATAAAAATAAAAATGTTCACTATTTCTTACTCTTTATAAATTGTCATTCTTTCTTTAACTTTTTATAAATTCTCACTTTTTTTGTTACTCTTATTAAATCAATTTGTCTAATGCATTATTATTAGTCAGTCTTGTTCCATCCTTCAAAGACTCAGCATGTGTTTATTATGAATGTATAATTAATGTTATATATTTGAACTACAACTTCAAAGATTATAATAAAAATAATTTATAAGTGAAATAAAGACTTATTTACTTGATTGAACCAGCGAATAATAATACTTAACCGAGGTATTGAACCAAGGTGGCATATTATTCTACATTTTTGGTCCTCCAACCATAGATATAATCTGCAACTTTGAAGAATCATCATTTTTAGTCTTTCAGAACCGTGGATAAAATCTGAAATTTTGAAGAATCATCATTTTTGGTCTTCCAGAACTACAGATAAAATCTGAAATTTTGAAGAATCATCATTTTGATCTTCTAGAATCACAGATTTAATCTGAAATTTTCAAGAATCTTAATGTTCAACAAATTACTATAATAAAAGTGTTCACAGCAATCTGATCTACAAAATCATTTACATAATCTCTTTTTTAATATATTATTTACATTGTCTCATCATTCATGTAATATAATTTGATTCATTTCATATTTAATTTACTTTATTAATAATTTACATTCCTAATTTAAGTTATTACTGTTACTATGGATGGGGAACAATTAATTTGACAAAGAGGGTTAGTAATGGCCGCTGTAACTAGGATTGGCACATTTACTCACAATTATGATCCTTCACAAGGTAATATTCCCATCTTACAAATTAAAATAAGGAATCTTCTTGAATTGCGAATCAAATATGACACTGTTCAATCAGAAATTGAATTGGAATTTGTTGATGAGGTTTTAATTATGGATTGTATACAAGTTGAAGAAGACTTGTGTTCTATAGACTCCAAATTGCAACATTTAATAAATAATAGTCAGAAATCATCTAATGAAGAATTTAGTTCAAATACAACATTTAAACAAACACAGCTACAACCCATTAATATACCTTTATTTAGAGGAAATGTGTTGTAGTGGCATCACTATTTTAATATTGAGTACATTGAGTATTTAGTACATAATAGAGATGATTTATCTATTATTTAGAACTTACACTATTTACATTCCTCTTTGAAAGATGAAGCCTTAGCTATCATTAAAAATCTGCCAATAACAAATGAAAATTATAATAATGTTATTAAAAATATGATTTAATAACAAATATATAATTGCATTTCATAATTCTGAGTGCATTTTAAAGTCAGATTCTAAAAAGAGAATCCGTAGAAACTTTATCCAAATTTATTAATGAAATTTCCTCATATGTGAATTCGCTTGAAGCAATGCAACTTTCTTTAAACACATATAAATTTATTGTTTCTAATATCTAACATCAAAATTGGACTCCAATACCTCAAAATTATGGAACGAAAGGTTGTCAAACCAAAGGTTTCCCACCATTAGAGACTATTGCATTTCTTAATTCCAGACAACTTCTAGAAAATATTAATGGATGCACTTCAAACATGCAAGTGAAAACAGAAAATAAAACAAAAGGACAGCATTTAACTATTCAACCAACGCTTTATCTTGAATCATAACAAGCAATTATATTGACATTTTCCTTTCCTGTGGTAAACTGATTTATTTTTGACTAGTCTTTAACTACATAATGTTTATCTGTAGCCCGACTATCACACAAACACAAGAAATACATATTTTTTTTTAAAGCCATCCTGGAGACTGAGAAGAAGCATTATTATCACTTTCAGGTCAGTAATGATTCACCATAAGTGTTCTTAATATGTAATAGCTTTTAAAATCATTGACATACTTTCATATGTTTCTTTCACTCCTACTGCATGTACTATCGGTATAGAAGAAATTTATTAAAGTTATGCAACAACACTACCTTTAAGCTTCTTTTTGATGAGTCCATAAATAAATGCCAATCATGAATAATTACATATTCAATGTCCAGTTCAGACATTAGCCTCCTAATATCATGAGAGGAACAAATTAAACCATTTCTTCTAAAGTATTTCAGTAAATTTTAGTTTTGATTTCTATATACAGAAATTTTTGTTTAATAAATTGCATTCTTTGAGACATGAATCTAGGAATTATGCATGTTATTTTAACAAATATAATCATGAATTAGTTCGCTCAGTTCTGCTTGTGTGATGAATATTTGATTCTTCTGGAATGTAATTAATATCCATTAAAGGTGAGGATCATTATGTGTTTAAGTTGAGGTTTAATCTTCTAAGAAATTAGAAATTTCTTTCCAAGACATTGTAGGAATTGGAATCTGTAAATAACACCAGTAACATTTGGTAAGCAAAAATAACAGTCAACATAAATATTAATAGGCTCTTACCAAGTCATAGGTATGCCAAAAGACAAATGCACTTTTATTCCTTTTAACCATTGGGTTGGTTTAATGTAGCACTTGATGCATGTAACATATGAAGCCAAGGATTTATATTGGTCTCCCAAGGGACAGTTAAAATAATGTTTGTAAGCAGTTTTCAGCAGATTCAATACTGGTTTTCATTGACTTTTCTTGGTGAATTCTCAGCAAACGTAACAAAAAATATTTGGAGAATTTTTACAAGTCCGATCTTTATTCATTGTAAAATTCAAAATGTTTTAATGAATGAAAGTAGACTGAACTATTACCAAAATACTTAATTTTAAAAATAATTAAGTTTTAATTTATAAATACTTAATTACTTAGAATGCTTCATAAAATTGTTTCACCATGTATTGCACAAAAACACTATTGCACAAAAAACATGTATTGCATAAAACACAGCACAAAACACACATACACACACACACACACCCTAACAAATCTTGATGTTCAATAAAATAATACCAAAAGTTGTTCTGTCGTAAAAAATTTTCACTAAACTGAATGAAAAACATTTCCATATCCCACACACAAGCTTCACGCTTATGTGGCAATATCATTAAGCAAAAAATACATATATATATTTATATAGGTCTGCAGCTTGCATCACAATATAAATTAGATGTGAATAAGCAAACATACAGATGTACTAATTTTTTTGTATTGTAACTTAAGAACTTTTCGTGATGGCTTGTTTCAGAATAGATGTTCAGATATGGCGTATAAAATACTATATAGAACACCTACTTCCTTTTCAGTTCCAAATTTTATGTTGCCCAGTGTAATTAATACACGATTGTTATATGGTTAAAATTGAAAGAATATATTAATAACTGCATTGAAAGTTTTGCATCAAGTAACATATTTAACCGAGTTGTTAATTTTCATAGAGTCAGTGATGTAAGTGCTAATCCCATCAGCAGATTAGTTATTTTATTGCTTTACCATCACATAAAATTCAGTTGCTTTTGAATGGAGATATAAGACTTAAATTTAACTGTTAATGAAAAATGGTTTCACGACACTTGTAATTCTCAATTAATACTGAAATCTCCTAAAAATAGTATCCATATTTTGCTGAAGATAGCAATAATAGGTGTATTAGACTTGCATGCATTTATGCTGGTAGCATTTATTTTTGGCTAATCATGATAACACTACAAAAAAAATAATTCGTAAGAGCTAAATTTTTTGCTCCAAATTATGGTGCAAAGAATCATCAGGAGTTGAGGTTTCATTTATTCAGTGATTTTTGTTAACATTTTGTGTTTCATACAAAGTTGATTTTGAATTATTCAAATTATGATAAGATTTTTTTTATGTGTTAACACAAAATGAAATTTTATTTTGATCATGAATTGTGATTTCATGTGTATTCTAGCATTCTGCTATACTGCAAGAGGTAGTAATAATCAATGTAATGCTAAAGAAGGAAATCCATTCGGACCATTTTGGGATACATTCAATATTGATTTTATTGGCTCAGAATTTTATGGGCCTTTACATTATGATGTTCATCATTCAGACATGAATGCAAAATGGAATGAGAAATATCCATCTGATAAATGGCCAGGTAAGTTATTTATTTCATTATATAATGATTACAGAAAATGTAGATGACTTTTTCTTCTGTTTTATTTGCTTACTAAACTGCTTTTACTGAGAACCTTTATAAGTAACCAGCACAAAAGCATAGGTGAAGCTCATTTGGCAGTTAAGCATTTATTTACAATATATAATTTCATTTACATTAAGTGATTATGCACATGCATGAATACATATGACTGGTGTATTATAAAACAAATTGCTATACACAAACTTTTTTTTATACAGATTATTGTAAGTATTTATTACTTTACATTTATAACATTAATATATTTTATTATTTATATAAAGCAGTAGTTATAAAGACTACAAAATAATGTACTAGTTGTAATAATTTACTAGGCTGGTATTATAATTAAATTGGCAATATTTACAACAGAGTATAATGTAATGTAATATTCTTGTAATTGTTTTCTGTATTCTTTTATTATTGCAGTGTTAGCTTTTGCTGGAGCTCCAGGAAGCTTTCCAGTTCAGTCAGAAAATAGGGACTTACAGCGTTACTTGGTATGGAATGAAAATATCAGCAATAAAGTTGAACAATATGTTAAAGGAACATTGCCAAGAGGAGGTTACGTTGCCATCCACTTAAGAAATGGAATTGATTGGGTATGATGTGGAGTTTATGTTCCCGTTGTTACATCAAATAATGCAGAATTAGTTTTTTTTTTAACCTTCGGAACCACTGTTAAGGTATATCTTCAGAGGATGAGATGGAGGAATTGTAGCACGTATGATAAATGCCATGCCTGACTGGGATTTGAACCCAGGACCTTCCAGGTTATAGTTTAACCTCCAGAATTAGTTTTAGGTGATAGATCTGCAGCATACAAATAACATTGAACTGACCTCCTTGTTGTCTCTAACTGTACCTTTATGTGAAGAAATTTTTCTTTCATAGATCTAGAATTCCTGATTGTTAAGGTTCATAAAGTACTATTTTGTAAAACATTGATTTATTGCAATATAATGAAACACTTAGCTAGTGGTTATTAAAAGATATTCAAAAAAGTACAGGGATATTACTTTTTGAACCGATGTTTTAGTTTTAACATCAACTCATGGATTTGTTTAGTCTAGTTAAAAAAAAATGTTGAATAGATTTTTAAAAGTAATAAAAAATGAATGGTATAAACTTAGTTAACCTGATAATGAGACTAAAACATAATAGATCTTTAACAGAAACTTACCGGGTTGGTCTAGTGATGAACTCGCCATCACAAATCAGCTGATTTCAAAGTCGAGAATTCTATGACTCAAATCTCAATAAAGGCAATTACTTTTATATGGATTTGAATACTAAATCGTGGATACCGGTGTTCTTTGGTTTCAATTTGGTTTTCAATTAACCATACATCTCAGAAATGTCTACCTGAGACTGTAGGCAAGACTGCACTTCATTTACATTCATACATTTGAGCCTCATTCATCCTCTGAACTAATACCTTATGGTGGTTGGATGGAAAAAGAAAGAGAGAGATCTTTAACAGAATTTCTAACAATCCAAGTATTCTGGATTGTTAGTAATCTTTATCAGAATGTTTTTGTATTTATTTGTTTCTATATTTGCGTAAAACTCATTAACTGCTGGGCCACTAAGAATAATTCTTTTTCAACTATTTTTGTTGAATTTTGAGGATGATTTTAGACATAAATTCCTATTATTTGAGCAGTTACATTTAAAATGAGGGTATATTTCATTATCAAAGATTTTATAAAAAAATTATATTGTTCACTATATTTATAAAACATAATTTATTGTTTAAAAAAAAAAAATGTGTTGAAGACATATTTTAGTGAGTCAACGCTTTTCAACAATTATTTGGAACAAAATCTTTAGACCGTTTTGAGAAACATTTAAGAATTTTTTTCTCAAGAAGATTCCAAGTTGATGAAGTGTTTCATTTTATAACATCTCTTTTACATTGAGATATTTTTAATCACTGTCTAATGTAATCTGTAAGATCATTAGTAAAATTAGAAGGTAGTGTAAGTTTAGTTTTGATTTGCTACTCATTAAATCTGGTTAGTTTGTACTGTGAATATCAGAAATTTAATAGGGAATTTCATTTCTTACTCTTTCTTTGAATGACAGATGAAACAATGTTTCATTGAAGGTACTATCTGCATACTAGAAGTATGGCATGTGTTCTATATACATATGTTTCCTCTAAGAATGGATTTAAATTGGCAAAAATAAAATTTAAGCAAATATCTTAAAATTTTTCTTTTTTCATATTGATATAGAGAATTCCCCATTGACAAAATTGTAGTGATTTTCTGTCTAAGGATAAATTATAGAAAAATTTTAAATGGTCACAATTTAAAATCATTAAATTTAGATAGAATTTATTAAATGTATTTAACAAACAATTTCAAATGTTTTTTTGAGATTTATAATAATATTTTCATCATCTTGCAACATTTTTTTTTTTATTTATTTGCTAGGGATTTATTTTTTTTTTAAATAATTAAAGGAAATAAAATTTCTAACTATTTTCATATAACTTTTTTTTTTTAGGGGGAATTTTGACTGAGAATTAGTTGCCTTCCATTTAATCAATAAGAACCAATAATTACCAAACCAACATATAATCCAGCTTGTAAAGGAATAATTTAATGATAAGCATCACTGACTGTATATGAAAGTGTTGATTTAATTTATGTTAATAACATGAATGAATGCAATAAATATTGTTCTTGTTTAACTGCTTGAAAAATTAAATGAAAAATAACTTTTGTAATTAAACTTACCTTGTAACTTATTTTTGATGTAGAAAATTAATACAGTACATAATGCATCTGAAGGAAAAAATACTGTTTGCAACTGTGATTCCTTAATATTTATTTGAAATTATAGTGCATTATGCTGTAATTTTAGTCTACATGAGTTTGGTTTATTTGAGTTTCACATGAAGAAGGTTTAAGTTTAGTTTAAAGCAATTTAAAGAGATAAAAAGGAGCAAAACTGTGTATTAATAATAATAATGTCATTTATTCAGCACCTTATTTCTTTGGTCATTCTCTATTTCTCAAATGTGTTTGTGGTTTAACTGATATCTGTTTCAATAGTTAAGAATATCTTTCTACTCCTTGCATTAGACTAAATCCGCAATGGGAATTGTAATTCCAGTATTTAGTTGTCCATAAATATCATGTCAATGTTATATAAAGTATGTAAAAACGATAATTGGTGTCTGAAATCATATTTTTTGAAAAAGTGCCTATTTTATATTGTAATTAATCTTTTATTTATAAATATAAATATATTTACAAAGAATAAAACTGCAAATTAATATAAATTAGTTTTTGTTCAGGTACGAGCTTGTGAACATATAGAACATAGTCCTAACTTGTTTGCTGCACCACAGTGTCTTGGCTATCGTAATGAATATGGTCCTGCTACTCGTGACATGTGCCTTCCAAATAGAGATCTTATTATTAAACAAATGAAAAGAGTAATACGTGGATTAAAAGATATCAAATCAATATTTGTTGCATCTGATAATAATCATATGATCAGTGATCTAAAATCTGCTTTTGAAAGAATGGAGGTAACTGCAGTTTAAAAATCATGTTGTTTTATTTTGCTTAATCAAACAAAAAGAAAGAATTATCTGGCTACCTTAATGGATTTTCCTGATTCCATACCTGCTTAAGTTAGGTTTTTTATATTTATTTAGAACATATGAGGTGCTACCCAAGTTCAGGGAAATTTCAGGGAATTTGAATATCGCGCGCGAACCATTGCTGGTACAACCTGCTGCCGCTAGATGTGGCTAACAGTACTCTTTGTGAATCAGTGTTCCAACAGCTGTGATGATGAGAGGCTGCATTGTTGACTTTCCTGCGATTGTGTAACGTTGTGTTTTACTGCTTTGGCGAAGTTCTAAATGGCAGATTTTAAAAAGCAAAAAAACCTGCATCAAATTTTGCTTCATGCTTAAAAAAACTGGTGCAGAAACCCATCGATGCTTGTGGAAGCATTCAGTGACAATGCTATGAGTAAAAGTAAAACTTTTTTGTGGTACAAACGATTCAAAGATGGATGAACGACAGTCGATGATGATGAGCATTCAAAAAGACCATCAGCAAGCCCAACACCAGAAAACATTACGAAAGTGCAAGAGGCTCTTGTTACAGATCGTAGACAAACAGTCCATGATGTTTGTGCAATCGTACAAATTCATACTGGTCTGTGCAATGCATCTTGTCGGACAATTTGAACATGAGACTGTTGTAGTACAAGGTTTTTATAAAAATTATTATAACTCCCCATATATATTGAAGTCCACAAAATAAATATATAATTAAGTAAAGTGATAAACATTGTTAAATTTTTATGTTAA
>JAAAKQ030051010.1:2720-14351 GCA_010016005.3 Zanna intricata | reverse complement strand
TGAAAAAATTTAACAAAAGTTTTTTCCTTTCTTCTACTTTGTTCATATTAATATTGTTATTAAAACATTACTTCTGCATGTATTTTTTTATAATTTTATACTTTTAGACACTTCAATGCAATTTTTTATATAGATAAATATATTTTATATATATATTTCCATTAATATCCATCATCTTTTATTAGTTTGTTCTGACTCGCCTCAAAATCAGTACACATTATTAATTACTAATTTAGAAGTTAAACAATAGATTACATTTTTTTTAACTAGAAATATAGAAAATTATAATCTCAAACAGTACAATTGGCACTTGAACTGAAAACAATTAAATATAAATCTTATTTACAGCTCAATAAATCTAAAAAAGAAAAATGAAGAGGGATTTAGGTAACTTAGATTCTAATAAATTTAGTAGGAACTAAGTAATCATAAAAACCAAACAGTATATATTTATAGTGAGTCTAAATTAAAACTAGGTAAAAAAGTAAAGGATAGTGTGTCTATGAGAGTTAAGTATTTTATTATAAATACCTCTGCTTTTTAGCTTGATAATAGTAACCAAATTAATGGATTGCCCAAAGTAGAAAAAGTTTAAGCAACATATTAAACACATTTTCATTGGTAGAAACCCTTCAGTTCTTGTATTTATTTATTTGTTATATGCAGTGTTTCATTTTAATAGCCCCAGGCGATTTCCTCATAAACTTCGCACAATACAAAAAATTACTGAAACAAAAGTTACTCAGATTGAAGAGGAAAACCTCATTTCACTTTGTATTTGACCTTGACCTCATTTCAAGGTTAACTTATTTTTTCAAATGGAATGGCCTATTTTTGACTAGAAAAGAGCAGAAATTTTTACATTGGAATATGTAATCACACATATGATCTTGGACTTTTTATCAATATTGTACAGCTAACCCATCAGAGAGTGTTATATGATAGAGTAGTCATTTTTATGCTCTTTCCCATAATTTGCTATATAAATGACCTGGAATATAAATGTTCCAGGAATATTTTATGACCTTCAAAAATATGTAAATTGTGTAACACTATCTGATTGTTAGCCATATGATGTTCAAAGTAGATCCAAGATGTGTGATCACATATTCCAAAGTAAAGTTTTCTGCTCTTTTCATTGGTTGGTTCAAAAATAGGACATTACATTTGAAAAGATTGTGTAAATCTTGTAATACGGTCAAATCAAATCCAAGGTCACCATGAGGTGTCCCTCTCCAATTTGAGTAACTTTTGTTTAGGTTTTTTTTTTTATTACTTTATAAGAAAATTGCATATGGCAATTAAAATTAAATATCCTGAGAAAAGGCCCAAGGTCATATTGTGACCACATATTTCAGTAACTTTCAGCTCTTTTCATTGGTTGGGTCAAATATAGGTAATTCCATTTGTAAAATTCAAGATCAAATTAAAGGTCACAATGACCTTCTCCAATCTGAATAACTTTTGTTTAGGTAATTTTTTTATATTTCATGTATTTTACAAGAAAATACACCTGGAACGTTTAAAATGAAACACCCTGCATAGTTATATACAGCTTTTGCCATGATTTTGATGGTCTTCCCCATCACCATTTTGCACTAAGTATTCATTTTGATAATCTAATGGGCTTTGATCATCCATTTTTTCATGCTCATTTCACTTAAACCATTTTTTCTCAATTTCATCTGAAACTACGAGTATATTGTTCATAACTATTTTTTCTCTTACAACCCTGTTTTGTAAGTTTCCTAAGAAATATCTATACCTTTTCAACTATTTCCTCACTGATCCATAATTATCCCTAAATAACTATTCTGCTACTATTTCAAACTCTGACTAGATAATGACACTAATGTTTTTTTTTACTGTTAATTCGAATATATGTTTAAATGTAAGTTGAATAAAATCACCATATTCAAACTTTACTTGTTTAATAATTATATTTTAACATGTAAATATTAGAAGTATTTAATAAACATTTAAATCCCTTGCTCTTGAGAAAAGGTACATAATTAAAATAGCTATGAAAAATATAATTACTGGACAAGTAAAATTTGAATATGATTGAATTAGAGAAACAATTCATTTAATTTAAATTATTCAACTTATATTTAAATATATATTCAAATTATGTTGTCTCAAAACAACAGTTCCATTACCTACTAGATTGCAATAACAGTAGAATAGTTCATTATACTAGCCAGAGATAGTAAACATATTGTTTTTATTTTCAGTATTTTAATTATGTTTTTAATTAATTTTCCCAAAATTTTATGAATGAGAATGATGAAGCAGTACAAAAATATTAAATTTAAAAAAAAATATAGTAATAAATTTATTTTATAATAACTATATTCTGTTGCTGGTACTTAATTTACTAGACTATTATATATCAATTTTACAAAGTAAATCAGTTCTTTTGTACAATGTTTTAAAAAATATTCCTTAATCAGCTTTGTAGTTTTCTTTTGTAAATGTATTCACATTGGTCATACTTTACATTTTGAGTACTACATTTATTATATTTATGATTCAAATTAAAAACAGACCTTACAGATATTTCAATAATTAATAACTTCAGTTAATTATTATATTGTAATTGCTTATTATTTCTTATAATAGTTGTTATAGTGAATAGTATTGGTAATAAAATTCATTTTATATTTTTCCTTTATACATTTGATGTTGAACTGCTTTATTATAAATTTGTTTATGTTAAGTCTGTGTATAATATTTATACTGTTGCTGTAGCCATTTTTTTTACTTATTTGTTTTATAAATTTAGATTATTTTTGTATATATGTACTATACGTTGCATGAAACCTAAGACATGTTCCTACTTCTTGTGACTATGGATGGAGTGAATCTTTATGTATAGTAATATTGTTTTTGTTTTAAGTTTACATTAGTTATTGAGTTCTTATATGTTCATTTTACATAAGAATGAGAAATCAAAATGGCACACCTTTAAAGTGTAAATGATATTCCAACAAACAAATTATATATTATTATATGCAAATTATGACAGAGAAACCCAGCAACAAAATCATACATGCAGAGGTGATTCTTACTTTCAAAACATTCAGTTTTAGTTACTTGATAATTGCATACATGAATGATCCTTGACAAAACCAAAGCAAACAAATCTCTGGTTGTTAAGTCTTGTAGTAATGGCCAAGCTACAGGTCACCATGACCAACTTAATGATTAGGAAATTTTTTTTTCAAAATATGCTGAATCTTGTTGAAACATTGGGCTCTAGTTTTTATAATTAAAAAAAAAAAATTTCCACATTTCAAAGTAAATATTTTGGCGGCATTCATAATTTTTTCATGAAAGAGAAATGGGTCTGATCACAGTGTACTCGTACACTGATACACACCAACAATTAAAACATCTATATATTCACACAATGTTTTTTTAATTTAAAAATAACAGGTGGTAGTTAAAATTAATTTTTTAATAATTTTCTGCATTGAGTTGCCTGTAGTCCTTAAATTTCTGCTTATCATTAAATTGACTTAAGTTAGAAGAATGACTTAATATGAATGAAATAAAAGTTTTAATCCCTTGCTCCTGAGAAAACCTACATAATTAAAAAAATATAATTAATGTACAAGTAAAATTTGAACATACGAGTAAAATTTGTAATTTTAAATAAAAAATAGAGTAAATATATATTTTTATAAAAAAAGAAGTATATCACTTACTGATATAATTGCAGCTAAAAACAGTAATATTTTGAACATGGTTTTAAGTTTAATTGGTATATGTTGTGCTTTACTACTCACCACTCATTTACAATTAAATAATCTGACATGAAATAATTTTTAAAAGCATTACACCTGTGTTGACACTACTTTTTTTTAATATCATATGTATTACACGATGATTCTTTGCATATATTTTTATAAATAGTATGTCAGTGTGTGTTTTAATCAATCTTAGATATTGTTTTTTTTTTTTATACATATATAAATTTCAATACATTTTTATGATAGGGATAACACAATAATATTACTCTCTATATGAAATCAAATCAATAATTATTTATATTTTAAATCAAGTCTAATGTAAAGAATTTCTGTTTTAATATTGAATAATATATTACCTTGAACACTTTACATAAAATTACCTTGCTTAAAACATTACTAAATAGATTATCAACTGACATTTCATTTATCAAATATTAAAGTTTCTATTTATTATTATTGTTTATGTAATAATAATAATAATAGTCTGATTTCACTTATTCCTCACTTAATCTGTATGAATTTTCAATATATATTTCAAAGAAGTCCATTTGAGATTTTATGAGTTTTGAATTTATTCTGTTATTTTTTTTTTTTAACTTCTCAAGGTAATAAATGCAATAAAATAAACTTTTTTAATGAAATAAGATCAGTCTAAAAACAATTTATTACAAAAACTAAATTAAAAATATTTTAATTTAAAGCTTCTTGAATAAATAACAGCTGCAATAACTACTTTAACTATTCACGGTTTAGTGCATTCATGAATTCATTCTAGAGAGACAGATGGTCAATAAAGAATACTGATGCACCATTGCATAGAGTGACCACGCCAAAAATGCAATAAATACCATTGATCAACTGTATTTACCAGATCTGGCCCCGTGTGACTTCTGTCTGCTCCCGAAGCTAAAATTGTCATTCCGGAGTACCCATTTGAGTTGATGGAAGCCATAAAAAAATTTGTGGAATGAGCTGAAGGACATACCAGTAAGTGCCTGCAAAATGTGTTTCACAAACTGAAAAATTTTGCCATATGCATGTTGCATCAGATGGCGCCTACTTTGAAGGCGACAAAATAAATATGGATGAATAATTAAAAATTGTGCTTTTTAGTCAAAAATTCCCAGTACTTTATTTGACAGTGCAGTATATATATATATATATGATGATCTAGTTGAATCCTAAAATGTAAAGATTTGCAAAAAACATAATACCCCATTTTTGAAATGATGACCCTATTTTTGCCCATTTAAAGCTATTCTAGATATATTTGTTATAAAGTAAAACTTGAAACTTGTTTTGTAGTCTTATTTAATTGGAGGTGAATAATTTTTTTTTTTTTTTTTTTCTTTTAGTAGCAAGACATTCAGAAATATAATGCATTAACAATTCATATTTATCAGCGCTACAATATATCATATTTAAATCTTATTTTCAAGGTTTCACTAGTATGAGTATATGGCAATAATTTCTGTGCATCTGCAATCATTTTGTGGAAGGGAATATCTGCCATGATTTTTATTAAACATTATGTGCAAGCAGTTGTTCAGATATTAATTTTATTTCTTATTTATTCATAATGAATTTAAACTAAATCTACTATCAATAATATTTTAACTTCTTTTTTTAAATCACAATCGATCTGTCATAAAGATTAACTTAATATATATACTATGTTATGTTATACATATAAATGTTTACATTAAACTTATCGCTAGATCCAGTTACCCTTATGTTCTGCTATATGGTAAATAATTTTACTGATCTATCATTCCAAGCCATTTCAAATAAAATCAATTTACATGCTTTAAACAAAATGTATTCACAGTTACTTATACAATACAAGAGTAGAGGGCTGTCATGTGGTTCGTGTTTCATACAAATATATTATCTAAACAGCTCCCTATTTTCCCCTCTCTTTTTTATCTCGTACATGTACACTCATTCATAAGCATGCGTGCACACACACATATCTCTCTCTCTCTCTCTCTCTTCACTCTTTTCTGCTTCCCTCTTCATTCATATTTCATATGGTTGCTAAAGTATTTCACTTTATCATTTCAAATTGTCATATAGGGTTGTATGGCAATAATTTAAAATATATATAACCAACAACCAGTCTATTGTATTTAAAATTATTATTTACTATTTGATGATATCATTGACTGTTACTTACTTTAATATCATATATCATTTAGAGGATATTAATTAGTAAAGAGAAAATTATCCAATTAAAATATCATAGTCATAATTTAAAAGTCAGCTGATTACACCGAATGGCAATTATATTTTAATTAACATTTTTGTTATTATGAAATTGTTATCTTTTAAATAGATGTCAGTGATGGCTTAAAATTTAACCATTCTGTCATTGATAAAATTAAATATACTGATATAATTAAACATCATTGATGTTTTCCTTTTTTTATTTCATCAAAATAAAAAAATAAATAAAACTCTTGTGATCATTTTTTATTTCAGTAAAGGCAGTAAAAAATGATGAACATAAAAAAAATTCAAATTAAAAAATAAAAACTTATTCATGTTGTTTTGCACAATATTGTTGAATTTCTAATATATTATCTCTTGATCAGATAATAACATGCATAAAATGTTCATAATATCCAGAATTTTCAGTTTCTTCTCTCCCTCTCATTAAGCGTGTTTTTAAATTATTCCAAGAAAAACATAACAAATTTTAGTTAATATTTTTTTTTTAAAAGACACAAAAATATTTTAAAAATAAGTTTTATGTATGCATTTACTTTTAATATATATTCTATTAATATATTTAATGATGTTACACTGAACCAAAGTATACAAACAATATCCAAAGATAGGTGTAAACCATTGCTGGGCTCAAAGTTAAAAAAATATCAGAACTGATATTTCACCTTGACATATCATTTCTTATTTGGTATAATTATTATTCCCAATATTTCCCTTGCCACCAAAGAGCTAATCACACTCATTTTGGATTGGAGGGTCCACGAGGACCAAACCAGCAGTGAGCACTAGTGGTCGTTGCTGGTATACAAGATTAGTATATCTCGTTTAAAATCCTAGACGGTGCACAGGAGCGCCCAAGGCGCCCACGGCTGATTAAAAGATACAATGTCAATAAAATCAATGAAAGGAGATTCACAAATAACATTCAGAACAAAACAGATTCAAAAATAGCATTCAACTAAAATGGATACAGCTAAAACAAAATTAGGTTATATATTATAAATATATCATTATATATGTATAAAAAAAGTCATTAAGGTGTTTAATAATTTGTTTTGCCCTTGACAGATGTTTATTTCAAATATGCCATAGGGTTTTTAAATATTTATGAGATAATTGTTTAATATTTAGTGTAAAATAGTAAAGAAGATCAAAATATTCATTAAGACATTTGGACCTGATCTGCTCCCAAATGATGTTTTTATCTTAAAAATTTAGCAGTACAAAAGAATAATTGAGAAAAAGATAAAAATTCTGAGTAAAATAATTTAGGTCCCAGTTGACACCCTTGATAAATTTCATATATCTATCTGTTATAGAATATGATTTAGTCAGCTACTCAAAAACGCTAGTACACGAAAAATTACATCATAAAATTTGACACACATTCAGGTGTGTCTGCTATTCTTTTAATTAATGTATTTGGAAAAAATTAAATGTGAAAATTATCAAAGTTTAATATTTACATTAGTAGACTTAATACAGTAGTAGGCTTAGTAGTACTTAGGTTTAATTGAACATTGATAGATATACACAAATAGACATTTCATTTATTTATGAAAGTAGATATAGTGTTAATATTGGATAAAGTAATTAGAAGCTGTGAATTAAATTTTCTACAAACATCTCTAACACATGCTTTGCAATGCTTCAGAACTTCAATTCAAAACAAAAATGTATTTTATTTGGATTCAGTATTTTATTTGTATTCAGCTATAATCAATTACAATTAATCTTTCATTATAGCCTATATCTGATCATATACATTCAATTAACTCTAAAATTTACCTCAGTTTGAATAAGAGTAACTGTTAAAGAATAATTTCTATAACCAACTTTGAAGCAATATTTAAACGAAGTAAAATAAAATATATGCACATAATAGCCAGTATTATCATCGAATTGAAAAAAAAATTAAAATAATCAATTATAATAAATAAAATCATATTTGCAGGAAATTAATATTTAATTAAAAATAAAACATTCTTTCCTTGGATTTATAATCATGAAATTTAAAATGATAAGTTACACAATAAACAGTAAAATCGTAACATTAATCTCCTGCAGTAATACTGATTGTATATCTGGCCTTATTATCCCTAGACGATTACATTTGATGAGATCTGAATCCCTCCCCCAATAACTATTTCCCTTTTGTCTCTCTCTTTCTCTCTTTCTCTCTCTCTCTCTGTCTGTCTGTCTTCAACTACTACTATTACTACTAGTATTACAACACACCCATGCAAACTGTATGTAATCTGAATTGATTGTTCAGCAATATAGATCTGCTTAGTCCCCAGTGGTCACATAATACTATGTAGTAGCTATTTTGTAAGCTATCAATATGATGGCACAGGAATATTGGCACATCGGTTCTGCTACAACAGTATAAACTGCAACAGAATTAATGACAACAAAATTTTACAAAATTAAAGAATAATTCAGTTAATATATAAAAATAATTATATAATCTATTGTTACTTTTCATATTAAAATATTGTAACTGAAACACACTCAAATATTAATCAGTAGGTGGAAACATTTATTATGAATTTGATAACTAATTAATTTTATCATATAATATTTGTTTTACAGTATTTGAGTATAGCAACGCATTTGGGTATATGAACTCCAATATTACTGAAAACAAGTTCTTCCATTTATCACTCATCTCTTATCTCGTTACAGCTATTTATTTTAAATCTATACAACACTCATCATTATATAAATAAATAATTTAGCCATCCAGTATCATCATTATTTTACTAAGAAATTAAAGTGATTCCTTCCTGGGGGGCATGCCTTTTCTAGAACTTTATCATTTAACTAAATTCATTTTGAAAGTAGGCCCTTAAATATTTACCCCAAAAGGATAAAATACCTTAATAATGGGTTTTAGTCTACCAATAATAGCCAATTGTTATAGATGTAAGCGTATAGATATGGGAGCCGGGTTGAGGATTTGTAAAACAACTTTCTATTAATAACCCTCTTTGTTATTAAGCAGTTGACCATCATCAAGACATGATGAAGGGGAGAGTGACTCCATGAAGAAGCAATAAATTGCATACAGTATAGGAGGTTAAATTTTTAAACCTCAGAGGTTAAGCGTCAACCATCCCTCATCCAAGGTCCGTATATGTTATAGTTTTGTTATATACAAGTACACAAGCATCAATGGCAATGAAAGTAAGTCTTCATACGTAAGGGTATGAAGACTTATACTGACTGATTAGTAGATAACAGAGAGGGCTTATTACAACCTAAAACCCAGTCAGATCTAAACTATGAATTAATTAAATTTTACAATCAAATTTCTTCAATATATCTGAACAACAGATAGTAAATAAAATAAAACCTCACTGTAGAAAAACAACTGGATGAAAAACTGAAAAAAAGACAGAAAAAATCTATATGAAATATCTAAAAAAGAATTTGGATGAAATGATTGATCTGTGTGATAAATGATATTTCACACATCTCTTTTGAAGCCTAGTTTACATCAAGTAAAGCTCTCTCAATTTTCACTTGAAAAAATATGTGTGGACATCATTTTTTTAGAATTAATTCTTGGCTTTATCATCATTTAAGGAGCTTTGCCTGGCTTCCACCATGATCTTTTCTGTACATTAATATCGTATATGATCAATTTTTTATCACCCATTATGAACTGTTTCAAAAATTGTTCGATTTCATTCCGGTTTACCAGGGATTCACAAATGGAAATTTGATCCATTAAATACGTTATTGTTAGATCATTTCCAATTCAAATATCGAGCTTTCATTTTTATGATCAATTTTTTTACTTTATTACTGATATAACATCCATTGTTGATCTTGCTCTAGTTTTTCCATGATTTCATTGATTTTTTTCAGTTGTTGGCTGACCAAAGTGAAGTACATCATCGGCATAAAAATGTCCAAATTGAAGATGCTTTAACCAGCTTTGTGTCGCAGGTACCAGTACTTAAACATCAAATATTTTTTTAGCAGTCTAAGTGATATTCTTCTCTTTTTTGTAACAAAATTTAAAAATTTGTCAAATAGCAATTACTTTTAAACAAATAAAAAATATATCTATCTAAAAATATCAATGTGTCATCTTTCAAAAGTACCCAAGGGTTGCCAATGTGAATTGATTAATATTATTAAAGTAATGCAGTCCTATAGCAATCAGTTGGGAGTGTATGAAAATTTCCTAATAAAATCACTTTTATAAGAATTTGTTTACAGAAATATTTTAATTTTCACTTTTTCTGAACTTTGGCTAATTTTATATTCTCATACTGCTGTTTGAGTAAATAAATGAGGATTTTTAATAAAATCTTTCACAATCTCTAATGAATTTTATTATTTGTTACAGATTTAGACCTTTCTGGGGTTCCCCTATTATTAATGCTCCCTCTTTCTTCAAATCATTTGACACTGTATCTTTTGGGTTTTTACACTGTATCACTATCTTTTGAAATAGTTACAATTATTAAATTTGCATTGAACTACTCATAAACTTCCTCTATCATCAAAGACCCTCATCATTAAAAGAATGACTCTCTCCAGTTTATCACAGACATATTTATAGCAACGTTAGCAGGTAACACAGAAAAAGTTACTTAAGTAAAAAAAATTGCAAAAAAATAAAAATTATATAAATAACAAAAGTAGCTTACAAATGCAGTAAAGGTAGACAAAATCAATTAGCCAATCAAACACAATAAATTCATACAAGAAACTGACAGCAGAGTAATGAAACGATCTAATTTAACATTATACAACAATGAAGTAAGCCTTAGTTTTGTTAACAATAATAAAAAACCATCAATGATCAGCTGATCATCACGATTAATGACTGTATTTTTATTTATTTACTTATTAATATGGAACAATTTTTTGTGTTAAAAATTAATATTATTTAAATTTTATTTTTATTAATTTAGATTAAATTTTAATTTAATCCAGTTCAATTTATTTTTATTTAATTTCATTTTTTGAACTTATTAAATTTAGTAGTTTTCTAAATCTAGTTCCTTCTGCTGTTTTGGATACAGACATTGTACCGGCTTTTTATTTATACCATTTTTCTTGTCTTAAAGAGCCTTTAAAATGATTTCATGTAAAGGGTGTTACCATTTTAAATATTTGAGTTACAATTCCTGGACCACCCTCTAAGAAGGAGTTAAAATTCTATTCTTATCTAAAGATAAAGTAGTTGGCTGTTACCTTATCGTAAAAATAATAATATTCTATCTGGAATGGTGTTAAAGTTATTGAGGAATTTCCATTCTATTGACTCTCTCTTCTCACACACACACACACACACACACGCGCGCGCGCACATTCTTTTTCTCTAAGTTTTTGTTTTGTTTTGTTTTATTCTAATTTGAATCTTCTTTAGTTTGTGAGAGATAATTAAGAAAGATTTTAAAAAAATTTTGTTGTATAATATATTATTATTTAAATAACTTATTTTATTTAAAATTAATTTAATTCTGTCAGAATAGTTATTTCTGATTTTTTATTTGTTGTAGTGATTATCTTATAACTGATGTATATATACAATTAATCAAGTTAAACAAAAACCAGACCTCTGGTCTAAATTTCTACAAAAAAATTAATAAATAATGCAATCAACCACTTGCTCACTCAATCT